>JACFYI010003744.1:895045-913439 GCA_014898755.1 Handroanthus guayacan
AGAATTCTCACATCTGTTGGTTCACAATAGACCAAAATAATTGCAAATAATCTTTGTAATTCATGAGGCATTTGGAAAGTAATGGCTTCATTCAAATATTCAATAATACTTTGATCAGATTCTAGCAACCCTCTTTTTTGTGCTGCTTCTTTAAAAGTGAAACATCTTATCCCATCTATTGTGAGCAAATCCTGAAAATACGTTGGGCCTCTAACATGATTCAATAGCAATCTAAGGTAATATCTTTCTCCTTCTATGGGATTTGCACCATATTTACGACCTATCACATCTCTTTTCTTCCTTTCTGTCCAGCATTTTTGTTTTTTGTCCCAAACATATTGTTCTGGAAATTCTTTGTAAAGATACTTCCTTGCCTTTTCATTTTGAGAACACATAGAGAAATACTCAGTGAGCATGGTTTTCGAGACATGATCTAATCTAATAATGTTCTCCAAATTTTGATTTGCCTAATAAGTCACACATAGTTGATTTGGGAGATGAAGTTGTAGATCAATCACTGCTGGGTAAATTTCATTCAAATTGAATTCAAAAATCCTCCACATTGCTTATTAAGCAGACACCCAGCGAGCATCTTGAAATTGTTTAATTTCATCAACTACATTTTCTTCATCACTTTGGGTGATGTTGATGGCCACTCTGTCATGCCCCTTATAGATATATTTGTATAAGTATTTCACTGCTGTCACACCAGAACATATCTCCACATTGATATGGCAATTGTATCTAGATAGGAGATATGGATTGTAAGGTACCACCCACTGGTTGTTGAGTTGTGCATTGCGAACTTCAACTTGCATGCCATTTTTCCTCATTCTATAAATAGGATACCCATCTTTTCCTTGAATCGTGCTTTCACAATACGATTGGGGATAATGATATTTGCATTTTCCTTCAACCATACAAGAATTCTTCTTATTTTTGTCTCCACATGGTCCATGCATCATATGTTTAATAACCAAGTCACAGAGTGCAGGATGCTTTTCTGGATGTGGAAGCTCGGCGCACACAAATCTATCAAACTAATCTGGGCTCATAATTTTGTATTCGAATTTTAGGATTATCAACATATGAGCGTGCAACAATCCTCTGTTCTAAAATTCAATTACATGGACATGTGTAGCCACCTCTCCAAATGTCTTCTTCTTGAATAATTGATCTTTCAAATCTTGCAGTTTTGCTCGAAAAACTCTAGAACATAGATCTGGCCGATCTTGAGCCCTTTGGCCATCAACAACCTTTCTTGTATCTCTTTCCACTCTGGATTGCAAGTCATCGTAATGAAAAGATCTGGTTTTCCAAATCTTTGCACTAATGCCAGTGCATCAAGGAATCTACGACGCATATCCCTTGGACCACCAATAAAAGATGCTGGAAGAAAAATTCTTTTACCAACTTCACAACCCCTTGTCTCTCCCTTTAGGATGCTTTCCATGATTCCTTGATATAATTTTAACCTCAGATTCGATTGGTTTTGGCGATAGTAGTCCAATCTCGTGGTTTCTAATTTTATGTACATGTCAACTACATACTGTTGCAATAGTCTTCCAGCAAAAAGCAAAGTTGATTGTCTTGGATTTCTAATTTGTAGCCCATAGCAACTATATTCTCGACATGACACCTTCTTGCTATTTTCTTCATAGATACCTACAAATAAAGTCAAAACAATTTAATTGTTTTTTTAAAATAAATAATATCTATTTTCTAGTGTAATTTGAAGTGATTATTTAATTTTTGATAATTTTTTAGAAGCACGTACCTTCTTGTTCCTGTGAAAGAATATCTTCCGCAGAAGTGAATTTGTTAATATCATAATTATGAGTAACAACTGTAGAAGATGAAGTATGAATTAGATTAATTTATTGAATAAATTTTGTAAATTGAATCACAAATATGTATTGAAAAAATGTTATCTTTTCTAGGGCTCAGGTAATAGATAATAAAGGCACTTTATATAAAGTATAAAGAAAATTTAAAGTAACTTGTTTGTTGTTCTTCGACTATTGGGGAACCAAGTATAAATATTGACACTGCATCATTGGATTTTCTGGTATCCATTTTCTTAATATTTTGGTGCCATCCTGTATCACCTCTTGGAAAAAGAAGCAGATATTGCAATAGGTTGTATCATCCATAATAATGTTTTATTCTATGTTTATGACCTGAATATGCATGAACTACAATATCTCATTCCATCGCCATATTAGGATTGTTTCCTTCCACCCAAATAGCAGCAACTTGATCAGCACTTGGAGAATTATAAACACGTTGATCAAGTTTTACATCTTTCAAAATATGAAGCTGGACATCATTCATGGAAGGATAATCCTTTAATCTTCTGAAGATTGTTGCATATGGATTTATCTCCATAATTTGTATAAGCTTCCTAACAATACCCTTTGAAAATGATGAACTATTAAGTATGTTCATTCTATTTTCAACCTCATTCTCAGTTTCCATAAAGTACAACTGAAAATTCCCAAGTCCATTTTTATTGGGAATTAACCCTGGAAGATCATGATATACCATGCCTTGTGCTCGAAAAGTATAAACCCCATGTCTTGCAGATGCAAGCTCTTTATGTAATTTCACACCAAATGAGGTAAAAGAGAAGATGCAGTTCAAGCCACGAACATTTTTTCGAAAGTTTGCGGCCTCTTCCAATTGAGAAGTATATAATTCATATAGTTCATCCGGCATTTGTATAGGAGCAAGTTTGATTTTTCCATTGCCACAACAAAATGACTGGGCCTCATATTCAAATCTTACGGCACCACAATGAATGCAATTAGGTACTTTTTCAATTCATGAATCTCTGAGCATATAGGATCATAAGTTATCAAACCTAACAAAATATGGCATCAAACATTAAAATTTGAGTATAAGAAGTTTGATTGAGTATTATATTTACTGAAAAAAAATAATTATAGAATCTTGACCTTTTGATTGACAAGGAATCACCTGTGCTCGCAAGAGCCACTTAATTGGCAATAGTTGGTAATTGTAATCATTAGGAATGGAGTTTTTTTCAACCAAGGGAACATCTGGGGATGATGTGTTGACTTCTTGTTATTTCCGTTTATTCTCATTCCTTCTTTTCTTGTTTTCCTTCACTTTATTAATATATTCTTGCCTCTCGTTAATACTCAAACTGGCATATTTTCTCTTCATCCTATCTAGCCTTCTTTGTCGGAATACACCTATCATAATAATAGTGTTCGAAAATTTGTAAGCGCACACACACATACACATAAATATCAGTGAGATTTTACTAAATAGCTATACATGTGTGTGTGTGTGTGTGGAAATAATCAATGATAAATCAACTGTACCTGAAGATACATCCATGGTGGGAGTTTCTTGATGAATTACCATTTTGAAGAATGCTTCTGCGAAATATAACAAACACAATTCGTAAATTTGTAATTAATTTTCAATGAATAAAATTAATTATTCGATAAAGTGATAATGCAACTCGCTAAAATCGACAGAATTAATAAACATTAATTTAATATCAGGAACCCACGGGGTTGGGCTTTCCATACTATAATTTTTAAGTTTTATGTAAATTTTCTACACTTGAATTGCAAAGATAGATGATCTTCAGAAATAATTAGTCATTCCGAAGCTTTGGAAGATGGATGTTTGAGGAGTATATCCAAGTAATTTATGAAACAATTACAGCTTTAGATCATTCAATTTGTTAATTTCAATTAACTAATTTAATGCAGGGCAAAAGGAGACTCAAAAGATTTTATATTGAGCAATAGACAAAGAAGTGAACAAAGTAGTAAACAAAATAGTATAGAAACAGTGAAATATTAAATATTTATCTAATATCATTCAACCAAGTTTAAAATTGAGCAATAGATGCAAGACAAATGACAAAAAATAGTTTGTTGAGAAAAGAGGAAACCTTTTGAGATCAAGGTTCAAGTTTAATAATTAGGAATGAACTTTTTGCACCAAATAACTTCACTTATACATTAATTTAAAAAATAAAAAGAAAAAGAAACACTAAGATTTTAACAAAAAGAACATTTAAGAATCTAAAGTGACCAATTCTAGGAACGTGGAAGTGACACAAATTGAGTTGCATTTTTAGACCGGCACATTTAGAATATCCAATGAGTACTGTATTTCAAGCCCAACAAACTCGGCCGACAATCGCTATCCAAATAGATGTTTTTGATATGTGTTTCTAATTCATTTCAAATACATTTAATTTAATTATGTCCTAATAAAGTCAACATTTAGAAAATTAGTAATTAATTTCATTTCACTTTTTCTTTCTTTTAAAAATTTCATAATCTATGAACAAAATATTAACCATAAATTTGCAAAACTTTTTTTCATGCATAGATGAAGAATAAATTTACACAAGTATTAACGGAACAAAAATAAAGCCTTAAATTGTTAGAAAATTATGACTGCATACAAATAATACTTATGCATTTCATAATATAAATAAATATTCTCAATAAATCATATGCACATTAATCATGTAACAAATGCCAACAAATATAGAAATACAACTTAAAAACATAAGGAAAGAGAAAACCTACTTGAAATTTTAGATGCAAAAATAAAAATTAGAATGAGTATAACCTAAAAATATAAGGAAAGAGAAGACATACTTGACAAGACTTGTCTTTTAACAAGAGACATAACTCTTGTTTTATACACACATAAAGATATAATGATTCAAGGGCATTTTTGTACATACAAAAAATGGAAGAAACCACTAAGAGATTCATACTTTTATAATTAGTATAGATAGATAGATATAGATATAGATAGAAAATGGCAAAAAAAGCACTTATTTTATTTTAATAATAATATTTTTTTTCTTAAATAATCAGAAAATAAATTTGGTGAAAGTAATGCTTAAAAGAAAAATTTATTATTGCAAAAAATGGAAAAGAAAATGAAAAAAAAAAAGTTAAAAGAAAACTATTTTATCATTATTTTCTACATCTATTTTGTAATTATCTTTAAATATAGGGTTATTATTGTCCATCCACTCACAAACATACCAAAATAACTGTCTAAGGTGCTCATATTTTATATATAGCTTAGATATAAGGGACACAAGGGATGATTACCTCAACATCTTTCAAAGTTCGGTATTATTAAAATATCTCTTGAAGTATAGATAATTATCATAATACCATCTATCATTTGTTAGCTTATAAAAACTTAATAGAAATATGTATTATTACAAATAGACCCTCCATGACAAGGGGTCCACTTATAAAATTTCAGTCAAGATGTTAGATTTCCAGGTGACGTAACTCGGATATTACAAAAGTTCAATTAAATTTCTATCAGTTGAATTAATGGTAGGATAGACAATAAAAAACATCTAAACCTTAGAGAAAATGTAGTAATTATACAAAACTTCAGGGGATTTTTTTTTTTAATAACCTCATGGAGAGTTTAGGCAACTATCCCCATTTGTAATGCAAAAATAATAATCAGACATTAAGAGTTTGTTTACTTTTGGGAATAGGATTAATATATGATAGACAAAGTATATAATTAAATGTTATATATGATTATTCTATAGTAATAATATTATGTTTACATTGTATGATTATTGAGAGATATAATTGGATAAATATTTACATTGATTGATAAAATGATGGGACTAAATATAATTCTATGAAACTCTTATTAAACCCTTTTACAAAAACTAGGAGAGAAAAAGGAGAAAGAGAAAAAGAAACACCACATTTCTTTCTTCTTCTTATTTGAGCAGCATTTCTTCTTATTCGAGCAGCATTTCATTTTTCTTTGCAAATATAGATTTTTCTCGAAATCTCCAAAAATCCCCACATTTGTGGGAGAAAGTGAGAAATGTTTTTATTGGCCAAAGAGAAATGAAATAACATTTGAGGGATGTTTTTGTCATTGTATTTCCATACAAAAGAAGATGGGTGAGCTTAATAATTCTATAACACATCCATTTCACTAATAAGTTATCAGGAAAGTTGAAAGATTGGTACTAGGTTTCTCTTTTGTCACGGGCCAAGTACTTTTTCAAATCAAGATTAGTAAACATGAGATTCGGCCCCATAAAATAATCTACCAAGCCTGATCTTGCATAGCAAACAAGGCCAAGTTGAATTGAGATATCGAAGGCACTGCAAACTTGTGCTCGTAGTGTGCGGCATTGTTGTCTTGTTATTCTTCCGATATAGGATTCATTTTAATTGATTTTAATTTTAATGTTTTTAAGAAAAATAATTACATTCATTCAGTATATAATCAATACATCAATACAATTACTTCAATACATTAAAAAATCAAATACATTAACAAAGACAAATAAGCTGCTATACAATAGAATTAAAGTTATCACATGATTAAAAAAAAGGAAAAAGAAAAGCCCACACATAAGAACTGAACTCTAACATTTTGTTCATGAGATCTCTACCTTAATGATTTGGATTTGTACAGTTTTGGTGCAAATTATATTGATGTGTATTTTCTTTGCATTGCTAATTTGATTGTAGAGTAGTTGGCTCTAGGGTGTAATAAAAATCTTTCCATATCTTTGGATTAAAGAAAAAATGATAATTTATTCATAGCATTGGTAAAACTTGGAAGACTCGATGCTTTCTCTGATTGGAATATTGCTGATTGAGTGTCTTCTTTTTTGGACAGGAATTTAGGGATCTTGCCTTTGCCGGACATGCACGAGGAATTTCGCATCTTTGTCACGCTTGCCATGTTCACGGTATGGAACCTCCGCAATTCTATCATTCATGGTAGAGTAATAAAGGACCAACGGAGGCTTCTCGAGTGAGTTCAATTGGAAACTAAAAATCATTGGATAGCCCAAGTGGAGATGTGAGCCAATACGGCCAAACTTTGTATGGGAAACAACTGGAAGAAACCCCCAGTGCTGGCTTAAGGTTAACACAGATGTTGCATTCAAAGATGGCATTGCGTTCTCGGCAATCAATATTTGTAACCATAACGGATCTATCGTTTATGCGGCGAATAAGAAATACCATTGCCATGATGCCACCGTTGCAGAGGTTATTGCTATTAGGGACGCAGCTGCCTTACTTGATTCTACGAAGTGCTGCTTCTCCCTTTTGGAGAGCGATAGTCTTAGAACGGGAAAATTGTAAATTTGGTGCCATAACTCATTCGGTCTCAAACTTTTTGACTTTCTAAAATTGAGTCCCATAACTCAATTTTTTCTTTAATTTCAGTCCCCAAAGGGGTTGCCGTTAGGAAATTAATGGAGAGAAACATGTGATTGTCACGTGACAATGAATTCTGGGGTAATTACCCTAATCACGCCCAATTTTGGCCACTGTAAAAAATCATTCGCCGCTGTAAGAAACCCTAGCTCATTTTCATATTCAAATCGTCTTCTTGGAAAATTTTTTTATATTTGTCCAAGAAATCAGGACTACATTTGAAAGCATGAAGTAATTTGTTTTTATTTTGGAAATGTTGCCACGCGAGCGCCATCGCAACGAAGATCCCATCCCAGAATATGGTATGTTCTTTTACTATTTAACTTTACACTTTTTGCTGATATTTTTTGAATTCCCAGATGTTCTGGGTCCATTATTTGCAGAGCATTTGGATTTTGTGTTACTTTTTGTGTCTGTGAGTTTTGGAGCTTTGTGCTTTTATTATTATGCATTTGTTTCTTTTGGTTTTTGCGATGGGATAGTATTTTTATATTTCACTTTATCATGCGTTTGCTGCTGTTGGGTGTTGGGTCACATGGTAGGGCAGATAGGTTGGGTAATGGGTGGTCCCTTGTGATTTTGATAAGTGTGGAAAAAGTTAGATTCTCTGAAATTTTTTTGTGTTTTTCTTTATTTACTTTGCTGCTTTATTGAATTTAACTATATTTGACCATATTTATTCCAGTGGTGATGACTTTATTAGTGACATAGGTTCTAATGGTGAGAATGGTAAACAATACCCTGTTTTTAGTAGTATTGATACCTATGACCCCAAATTTGAACTTGGCATGATATTTTCAAACAAATCAGAATTTAGGATAGCAGTTTATTCTCATGCTATTAAGACAAAGAGAAGCATTAAGATTGCAAAAAATGATAGAAGGAGAATCTATGCAAAATGTGCAATTGAAGGTTGTTAGTGGAGGATTCATGCTCAATGAGTCCACCTATCAAATAAGAGAGTATTACTCCAAGCATAAATGTGGAACATCATTTAATGTTAAAAATTTGAAGTCCTCTTGGCTGTCATCTAAATTTGTCAGTTCATTTAGGTCAGACCCTAAGAGAAGTGTTAAGGGATTTAGATATGATGTAATAAAAGACATTAGGGTCAATGTTTCTAAATATCAAGCTTACAGGGCTAGAAATTTGGCACTTGATTTTATTGATGGTAGGGCTGAGGAGCAATATGCACTCTTCTGGGATTTTGCTGAGGAGTTAAGAAGATCTAATCCTGGCTTAATTGTTATACTTTCTTTGGTTGATAGTAATGGTACTACTGGTAGAAGGTTTGGGAAGTTTTATGTGTGTTCAGAAGCTCTGAAAAGAGGATTTTTATATGGGTGTAGACGATTAATAGGAGTAGATGGTTGTCATCTTAAGGGACCACATGGAGGGGTACTATTAGCAGCAGTGGGCATTGATCCAAATAATAATTCTTTCCCCATAGCCTATGCAGTTGTAAGTGTGGAGAATAAGGAGCTTGGGAATGGTTCTTGATGTTGCTGAGGGTAGATCTGGACATTGTTAGGGAATATGAGTTCACTTTTATGTCAAACAAACAAAAGGGATTGCTTCTTACATTTGAACATGTCTTTCCAACTTGTGACAATAGGTTTTGTGTTAAACACCTACATGGAAATGGGATTTGACTGGGATTCCTTGCAAGCATGCCATGTCTGCTACATGTAATCAGGTTCAAGATCTTGAAGACTTTGTGGATAAGTGTTATTGGGTTGACACTTTTGTGAAAGTGTATAAGCATGCCATCTTCCCTGTTAATGGATCACAACTTTGGAAAAAGACCAATGTACCTCCTCCACTACCCCCAAATTCGGGAAAAAGTGCTGGCAGGCCAAAAAGAGCAAGGAGATTAGAAGTTGATGAGCTTACAAGAAATGATAGAAAAAGCAGCAAAGGCCAGGCCAAAACAGAGTCTGTCAAAATGAAGAGGCAACAACTAACCATAAGGTACATAATATGTAGAGAAGCTAGCCATAACAGAAAAGGATGCAAGAAAAAGAAGTTAGGAGAATCTGTTGAAGTAAGTCAGGAGAACATTTGTTTGCAATATTGCTTGCAAGATAACATTATATTATTTTAATACTTTTGCTTGAATAGGTCCATGGTAGTACATCTAAAACAATACAAGAGGATGTTCAGCATGAAACACAAGTAAATGCATCACAAGTACCTCAACAAGTAAGTCCAGATCACTTGTACTATCATTTTGTAAACAAAAAACCCTTGCTGTTCTATCATTTTTCAGGTACACGAAGAGACAAGCATCTCTCATGGTGACATTTGGACCATACCTCATTCGCAAGCATTTGCTGAGCCTTCACTGTTAGAAAGTAAAGAATCTCAACAAGGATCAAAGCTCACAATAATTTTATTGTCTTTATCTACTATCAAGTTACATCAATAACCTTGTTTTATTATTCATGCTTTAATTCTTTTTCCCTCTAATTTATAAGTTAGGCCAGGAAAAGAACTTTAAAACATGCTATCCCATCCCCAAATCCTTCACTGTACTTTATTAGGACAAGGTCCAAAGTTGTAGAGGATCCTTCACAGTGGCATATGTCAATCAAGGAATCTGGCAAAGAATCTGGCAGGGCCTCTTCTTGTCAAAGGACTAATCCCAATCTTAGAGAAAGGGGACAAAGATTTGCTTCCATGACTAATCTGAGTACTGTGTTAAAGAAAAGAAAAGAAGATGTTTGATTATTTGTGTTGTAGTTAGAATGCTATCTTTTGGTTATAATTGCTCTTTTGATTGCTTAAGACAGTTTGGATTGTGGATGCTACAATTGATGATAATTTTTTGTCATTTTATAACTGCTTAAGCAGGAAACTCTTAATGTACTTATGTTGTTACCTTCAAATATATTGATGGAGTTCCTTCCATTTGCCTTTTAAATCTGTTTCTATCTCTGGATTCCTTTTCTTTAGTGTCTTATGATCAATTTTGTTATGGCATTTGAATTTTGGTGCAACAATTGACTTGAGCTCTACAAACAAAAAACAGGAGAACATGCAACATGGAAAAAGAAGAAAACAGAGCTTGGCACAAAAGAAATAGCGAACATCTTTCATATAATTATCATCATCAGCATAGCAACAAACATCTATTCTCATCGTCATAACAACAAACATCTTTTATCGTTCATCAAAGCTATCCTTTAGTGCCATCAACTAAACCAAATGAATAGTGCCATCAACTAAGAAACAACTAGTGAATATAGTAGCAATTTTTCCTTCTTCTTGCTTTTGCCAATTCATCCTCTATTGCATTCAATCTTCTATGCAACCCAGATATTACTTGTCTTGCTCTTGCACACATTGGAGGGTCTACCCAAACAAAGAATCCACAATCATTCCTCATAGAACTACATCCACAATCTCCTATCTTTCACAGAAACAATTTACAGCTTCGTAGTGAGCCATTTTTGCTGGTTTTCGGATGAAATCTTTTTTTTTCACCTTCTTTTAGCTTCTTTCCCCTTGTTTTACCTTCTTTCAATTTCTTCACTTGTGGATTTGACCAACAAGTGATAATTTTCCCTCCAAAGTTAATAAATATGATAATTTTCCCTCCTTCATCCAATTAACGGCAATTAAGTTCCTCTTCATTAATTTCCTGACGGCAGCGCCTTTGGGAGCTGAAATTAAATAAAAAAATTGAGTTATGGGACTCAATTCTAGAAAGTCAAAAAGTTTGGGACCAAAATTCAAAAGAGCATGAGTTGTGGGACCAAAATTGCAATTTTCCCTCTTAGAGCAACTCAAATGATTACAAATGACTAGGTTAATGTTGATTGGGGGGCAGAACCTTTTGTCAAACAAATTCGTGCGCTTTGGACTAGATGACCTAAATGGAAATTTTTTTTTGCATATAGAACTCTTAACTGTGCTGCCCACAACCTTGTTAAATGGACTTCTATTTTGAATAGAGAGGGAATCTACGATCTCGATGACCTCCCGATTGATATTTTTGTGATGGGGGTTACCTCCTCGCGGACAATTTCTTCTAGTTTCTGTGGAATATATTTACATTTCTTATAAAAAAAAAAAAAAAAAACCTTGGAAGACTAGCTATTAGGTGTTTCCAAACCTTGTTCGATGGAAGTAGGGCTATCAACGGACGGATAATAATTTGAATATAATTGAAATTTTAAAATCTATAACCAATTGAAATGTTACATGGAACATATTCAATTATAAATATTCGTAATTTGAAATAGGTGAATCGAATGTGAAATCACGCTAGCAATCAAATCTATTAAAGATTCATCCAATTTTTAATAGCGCCTTCTATATGTTTATCTCATATTCATAATATAAATAAAAAAAATCTTAAAATCGAATAAATGTATGTGACATTATAATATATAATTGAAAATACTATACTTATTGAGGTATTTTTAACTTTTATTAAAATAATGTATATATTTTTAGATAAGATCATTCTTTACTTTCATTTGGGTCAGACTTTTGTTGGATTTAAGATTTTAATTGGACATCGACTTAGTTTGTAACGAGATTCTATAGAATATTGATTAGATTGACATGTAAAATTCGACAATCAAAATTGAAATCAATTATTATGCTTTGACTTAAATCTGACCCGTCACCGAGCCTAGTTACAAATTCCTAGATTGGGTTGGCCCAACACAAATGGGATCATGTTGGGCAAGCAAGATGAGATTATCTATGGTTGTTAGCAGGTTGGATATGAATCACATTAGTACTTTTTATACCCATATTCAATAAAGTAATGTAAATATATTCATCCAACGCGATAACATATAAGAACTATGCTCTTTATATCCATATTCGAGCCTAATAAATATTTCAATAAAAAAACTGACTAGATTAATATTTTTCCTTTTTCTTTTCTTTTTATTTTGGGTTGAATATGATATATAACTTTACAAAATAATTTTCTTCTTGCATTCGGGCTAATGATTTGAAGACTAAGTTCAATATTAGTTAAAATGCACTCTTTAATAGATTGAATTATTTAATTTTATATTTGGCTAATCTATTTAATTTAATTCATTGAATAGTTTAATTGGTCAAAGATTCAAAATCTCATATCCATTTTGGATTATGACAGCTCTAAATTATCTACAGACCCAACTCGATAGGGTTTTACATTATTGTTTTTGTTAAGAGAAAACCAAGTTTGCTTTTGCTCCCTGTCAGCAAAATCCCCTAGGATACAAACAAATTGAGTCAATTTTTGACTATTTTTTAGGTTCCAACTTGAACTAACTGCGCTTGAGCTTCGAAATATTGGGCTCAAGCTTGGCTCGGCTCAACCACTTTGGGATGAATTTGTGTAAAATTATAGGTTTGAGTTCGAGTTATGTTCGAGCTAGTGCCCGAGCTTTTAATTATTTTGTAAATAATTTAATTTAATTACTTATAATTTTATTTTTATATAAATGTACTTTTTGTAAAAAAAACAAAAAGTGAGCCCATCAAGCTCCAAAGAAGAATTATCAGGCTTGAGTTTGTCTCAAGATCAAGTGTTTCGAATTTGAGTTCATACACTTTTTGAACTGACTGGTCCGACTCGCAAACAGCCTTAGTCCTTGGTCCGCCCCCCTTCACTGCGTTGGAAAGAAACTAGAGCTCCAGACATTTGTTCAACAATAGGAGAATCCTTCCTTCATCATCTCGACCTCGTGCTCTTTTTAGCCATTGCAAATTAGAGGTAGGACAAAGAAGAAATAAGGAGGGGCGCATCGCGGCAATTAAGCTGCCGAAGTATTGTTTTTCGGACAGTTTCAATTCCTGGGTATGCTAAAAAAAGGTAGTTTTAGTAGCAAGTCTGATTTTTGATAAAGCCCCAGTGAGGGACTGGGGAAATTCAAACCTGGGGTGCTACGATATCAGGGCATGAGCAAAACAAATGTTTTTATGGAGCATTATTTGTTTAGGATAATGAATTGATTTACTAGCCTGATGAGCAAGTTTTTTTAGAGTATTTTGTGCTTGTGCTCATCTTTGCTCTATTAAAATTGAATGATGGATCACTGATATGTGTAGAAGCTCAAAATGACGGTTGGTGCTAAACTAGGCACTGCCCTCATTGATACGTACTTAAAATTGTGTTTGGGTGACGAGTGTTGGATAAAATGCCTGACAGAAATAGTATTTTCTTTTGATTAGGTGCTTAGGCCTGGATTTGACACAGATAGGGGGAACATGCTCAGAGCATTCCTTTGGAAGCCTTCTGCTAGAAAATGCTCTGTGGATGCTGCCTTTTCCCAGTTCCGCTTGTGGGTAAGTTCTGTGATTGTAATTTCAATGTTATGTGCGTCAGTAACTTCTATTTCTGCTTTGTATCCTATTTACACGGGTTTTGTTGTTTTCTATCACAGAGAGGAATGCATAGTAGGAATAAGAAGGCAATGGAGTTCATAGCCAAAGGTTTTAGTGCTTTGAAGGAAGTTGATAGAGTTATTGATTATTGTGAACTTAATGACAAGCGTCTGATCCCTTTGCTTAGGGTAAATTTCATGCTTGAATATGAAATGAGATGATCAGAATCTGTATTCTCATTTTCTGTGGCAGCATTACCCCTTGTGTTACATTTCTTAGAATGTTTCTTGAAATTGAGATGTCACGTTGTGGATGTCTTGTCACGGCAAGCTCATATTCAGTTAAATTATGGTAGAATATGGAGTGACCATGTTGAGATCATAGGTATGATCCTCCTAGAGCTTGTACCAAGGTGGGGTGCATCATTAGCCGCCCTCTGCTCCTATTAACTGTTCTACAACCTACAGTGATAAAGATTATTTTAGCTAATAGTATGCCTGGTTTATTTCATTGTTTTAACAGAAATCTTATTCTAGCTGGAACTTAATTGTTGAGCACATATTTTTTCTTTTGGTTCCTGTTGTTAGACGGCAAAGGAACATTTTGAGTTGGCCCTCGAAGCTGACAACTCGAATACTCAAGCTAGATATTGGTTATCAAAACTGCATCTCAAATATCATGTCCCAGGTGCAAATAAAGCTGTGTAAGGAACTTTTGCTCCCTTTTGTAACTTTGTCTTTCTAGCAGAGTTGACATTTTTGCTTTTTTGATATCATTAAATTGGCCATGAGTTAAAAGGTCTGGACTGCTTTCCTTTTGTGTTGTTGTCGTCGTACTTCCACTTGATTATCTCTCCGTCATCATCTACTGGAATATTGTCTATTTGCCTTTGTTTGTAATTTGGCCAAAATATAACATTTGTTAAAATTTATTTAGTACTTTGTCTAAAGTAATACCTTCCTTTCATAACAGAGGCGCTGCTTTGTTAGTGGAAGCTGCTGAGATGGGTGACCCGGATGCACTATATGAACTAGGTTGCCGCCTTAGAGTTGAGGTTAGATGTCCTAATGATCCCAAAAACAACTGTGTTATGTACTTTGACAACCTCTATCCATACTGTTGTCTACATCTGCGTTCCATTTCTTTATCTTGTTCGGAAGCGAGAAATTTGTCTCCATGATAACAGTAGTTCTACTATTTGTCGTCTTATATTTTGACAGAATGCTTATGTGCAATCTGATCAGCAAGCTTTCTATTATCTGGAGAAGGCTGTTGACCAGGTATTTCTGCCGGCATGCTTCGATGATAATGTTGTTCTTTAATGTCCTGTCAGAAGATCATGCGGTGTTTGAAAGCTTACTAGAGGTTGTCATGTTGTAGTTGCACCCTGGTGCTCTGTACCTCTTGGGAGCTGTATATGTGACTGGGGATTGTGTGAAGCAAGATGTTTCCTCTGCCATATGGTGTTTCCACAGAGCATCTGAGAAGGTAGTCAAGTTTGTGCTTGCTATCAGTTTCTGGTAAGAAACTTTCACCGAATATGTTTCTTACCTAGATATCGTGTAGGGTCATGCTGGTGCTGCCATAGCCTACGGATCCCTCCTCCTTAGAGGTTAGCTCTTTCCCGGCAGTTTGTTGTTTTCAAATGCTTAGGCAGCTAGGGAAATTATTTAATTGGTTTTGGATTTCGGTTGATGGATTACAAATTTGTATGGACCTTGTCTTACTATTGATAAATGTCATAGGCACTTAAACGGCTCATGGCTATCTTTCAGGTTTCTTTATGGCTTGATTGTTAACATTTTTGCTTTTCCAAATGTTATAGGTGTTCAACTTCCTGGATCACTAACCAAATTCAATGCGAAGAGAGTACTCTCGAACAGAAAATTAAGGAACAATGCTGAGTTTAATCCAATTGAGATGGCAAGAGAACAATTTGAAATTGCTGCCAGTGCAGGTTGTGATCTTGGATTGAAATGGTTAAAACGACTCGAAGAGGAAGAGAAAAAACTGTTAGCTCTTGATAATGAACCTTGATATTCGATTGGCAGAACCTAGATAGATAGGTGATGAACGGTTCATAATAAATACTATGACGGATTTCTTTGAATTTCATCGAAATACAAGTAGAAATCATAATGAAGAGCCTCTACCTGACTTTATGGTTTGGTACTTTGGTTGTCAGTGTTTGTATTTTCTCGCACAATATGTCAAATCCCACAGCCATTTTTCGTGAATGAATGATCGATCCTCTCTATCCAAAAATAAGGATGCAGATAGTTGTTAATTAATAAGGTTTTGTGGGTCTTGCGCATTGTAGGCTTAAATAGCAAAATCATTGGATTGATCATTCGGTTCGTTGACTCATCGTCTATATAAAATTGCAATGCCACTGCCAATGTTCGGTAACCTTTCTGAATAATTTGTAATGGAGACAGGTGTATCTAGAGTTGTCACATGAGTTTGTTTTTGGATTAGATCATGATAAGTGGGATTGAAATCTGATTATTAATCAATATTTAAATCTTTTTTAATGAAAAATATTATTAAACTTTGAATTTAGATTTTTAACCGATCAGACTACTTATTTTATACTCGATTCTTTTATTCCAAATAATGAAAACTTGTAATTAGATAGGACTCATAGAATATTTTAATTGATTAAAAATAAATTTAGAATATTTTAACAATTCATTGATCCAGTTAAAATCCTTGACAGTTCCCGTAAAGCATAGGCTCTTAGCCCATTACAAACATTGCGCTGGTAAGATTTATTTGAAGGGGGTAAGCCTTTTTTTTTTTTTTTTTTTTTTAAATTTTTTTGGATAAATTGAAAGGGGCAAGCCTTAAGCTTAACGAAATTGGTTCACTAGTGGGCCTGAATTTGTGCTCAATTTGGGCTTATATTACCATCCTTTGGATTGTCCGGATGGTACTTGGGCCTGACCCAATTGAGCTCGATCTGACACAGGTAATGCGTCCCGTAACTTGAAGACATCGGACATGCCCTGCAGCGAGATAACTATACAATATTCACAGAGAGAGAGAGAGAGAGAGAGAGCGCGCTGGAGAATTGCATACTCTAAATTCAATGAGCCTCACTCAATTTGCGATGGTGAGTAGTTGTATTTCCATTTTGTTTTTACTTAGGAAAATCCTAGTGGTTATACTGCTTTTTTGTCCTCTTTCTATGTTTAACCCTGTGCTTATTTCCATTTGGAATTGAGGAACTTCTACTTATGGAAGTTGAGGTCTGGGTAGGTGTTCTGGATTTGATTTCAGTACATGGGTTCGGAGCTCAATTTTTGTCGAACCCGTGCAGAGTCCTTCGTAGTCAACTGGAACTTGTCGCTATAATTCTTGTATTTAACTTGTATGTGTGGAACACCAAGAACTTTTCCTTAGAAAAGTTTGAAGGATTGGTTTTGAGCTACATCTGTTAGGGAAGCATGTGATCCACCGTGTATGGCAGCATGGTGAGAATACTGGGATTTTGATGTATAGTCACTTTTCTTAAGGTCTCATTTATTGCTGAAGAAGCAGGTGCCGTAGTATAACACTAAATGGCGTAATTGTTCTTCATTGTGGGCTTGATAATTTTGTGACGCAATTATTCTGGTGTATTGTTCATAAAAGTTTCATCTCCCTTTCATTTGTCTCTTCATCTATACTAGTCTATGTGCAGGTTGAAGAGTTGGCTTTTCTTGTTAAAGACAATCTTCCTTGCAAGTATCTCATTCTGTCAGTGGAAGATGCGTTAGTTAATTTTCTTCAGAATGATACAAGGTAATTTTGGTGAATGGCTGAATGCTCCCAACAGATGCCGTGAATACATAAATTGCTCTTAACAGTTACCATGCATTTTATTGTGAACAAGCATGACTACGTCTAGATTAGATGGAAGATACATCTTGAAAATACCTTGAGGCAAACTTTAATTTTCCCTACTACATGCCTTTTTAAGTCAAGCGGAAGAAATCTGTCTGGCAGTGCTAGTTTCTCCTTCCAAGTTGTGCTCTGCTCCATGAATATAGCGCAACCAATTCTGAAGCATCCCTCTGCCTCCAAAAGCAAATCCCAAACCATTAGTGCAATTCCTAAAGAAATTGTTTCTCACGCAAGTTGGCGCTGTTTGAGCATCTCATTTTTCAAAAAAAAAATCTCATACTTACTCATCCACAATAGTCTCTGTTAAATACTGCACACATGTATTTCGTTGCTTCTTTGTGTCTGTAATGCAATGCTTTAGTTATTGTATCTTATACTTAGTGGATTGTTGACTAATGTTATCATATCTTAACATCTGACTAAAAATTTTCAGTTCCAGTCGGAAAATTTTAGCTGAATGAAATGTTTCACATGCAGTTTAGATGGAGTACTTGAGCTGGAACCTATGAATTCTTATAACCGCCTTCTCATACATCGTCTTGCTGACATCTTCGGGTATGTTTGCTTCCAGAACACTTACTGCCTCTATTGATGTCATTCTATTGCGACATTTCTGTACAAGGATTAATAAATTTTATCAGCAGTACGGTAGAAATTTGACATATATAGCAATTATGCCACCAATGATAGATTTTCTCATCAATCTGTTGGCGAAGGAGAAGAGAGACACTTAATTTTGGAGCGTTGCCCAGATACAGCAATGTAGGTGAAGTGGAGCATTCCTTTTGTATATGCACATATTTAGTTTTGTGTAGATAGATCTTGATATCACTTTTTTATATATATTCTTAAAATTTTGTGTGTTTTAGGTTGGTGTGGGATTATATATAGTTAGAATTTTTTTTAGAAGGTTCCCTGGGGGGGGGGGGGGGGGG
>JACFYI010003745.1:7179-17445 GCA_014898755.1 Handroanthus guayacan
AGGAGTTAACACTTGGTTTGGTCGATTTTTAGGTGTTTAACGCGATACTTGGAACATTTCTAACATGTGATCAAGAAGAGCCTAGAAGCTCAAACAAGTAAGACTTATGATTTTCATTCTCTTACTCTTGATTCCATGCTTCATTCATGCTTCGTATAATATTCCGTTTTCAAGCTCGTAAGCATGTGATTCATATTGTTATTGATGTGTGTTGTGAACTCAAATGCCAATGTAGATGATTTCCTTGTTCTTAAACCTTTGGAATGATGGTCACATGCCATAAAGTTCCCTAAGACCATGACCTGAGCTTGGATATATGTTCTGGACCAAGGACCATGGACTATGAGGTGATTCGATAACCTAAAACGAACATAAACGAAAGATACGGACAAAACTTCACACTTCGACTTGATTTTTATAAGCGAAAAATCTTTAACCAAAATCGTAAAATGACGTTTTAGAAATGTTGTTGGATATAAAACAACCCCAAAAATGAAATTTTGAACCAAAAATCAAAAGAAAATAAAAAGACGAAGAAACAAAAAAATTGGCCGAAGCTCAGCGCTTAAGCGCTCTAGACGCGGGCTCAAGTGCCCAACAGGCGCTCAAGCGCACGAAGTGAGCGCCCAAGCACTGGTCTGGACGGCCAACTCCAGAAGGCAGGCGCCCAAGCGCCCATCTGGGTGCTTAAGCGCCTAGCCCTCTGGAGCCACTCCAGAAGTTAGGCGCTCCCACTGGAGAAAATGGTTGTTTAACCGGCGCTTAAGCGCCTGGTCAGATTTCCTTCAACATGATTTCTGGCTTCGTTTGTTTAATCCGAGTCCGTATCCGATCTTTTCAAAGTGTAATTAAGTTTTCAAAACGATGAATCCTCTAGTCCATAGTCCAATACTCGTTTGTTTGAACTGAATGATTGACTAAGCTTCCGAATTGATCATTTAATTGTCATTAGTCGATCAAACGTGCCAATAGCTTCATGATTTTGGTACACTTGAACTGTTCTGATTATTCTTAGCCTACCGTTCTGACTGTCTGTTGGGCCCAGGGAATTTACATGAGTGTCGGATTGGGCAACATTAGGTTGTCAATACGAGCCATGTGAATTCCCATCTGTGGGATAATCCGGATGACTCTGGAGTTAGAGTTCTGAGGGATTATTCTAAAGTACAAATGTCGACTGTGCTTTACTGTCTGTTGCTCTTTCGAGAGTTGGAGGGATAAGGAGTCTATATGACTGTATTGATGATATAAGAGTGATAGACCTACCAAACAATTGTTTCTGCCTTATAACTCGAATGTGATATCTGTTATTGATTTGATTTGTTTAGTCTGAATGTTCTGTATTGTTTATTGAAATCACATTCTTGTCTCGTTGTCGATATGCTCATTGTTTGAAACTCTCTTGCTTCTATCCTCTTGCCATAAGTTTTACTGGGTCGTGTGACTCATGACTCCATTATATGATGTAGGTTCTTAGACTATTGGCTGTGGATCGAAGATATTGAATCCGATTAGTATGAGTTCCTTTTGGATTCTGTATTTAAGTTGTAATTCTAGCTCAGCTATATTTTGAACTTATGATTTGTATATTTGGATAGTTGAGCTCATTTTGATCAGATATGTAATTTAGATGTTCACTTAATGGCATGAATGCGTTTTGGAGGATTCTAGTTTTAAATTTCCACATGTTAGTGTTCTATTTTGGTTTTAGCATATTTGCCCGACTGCGAGTATCATCCCAGGCCACGGGGCGGGTTGCTGTCGTGGCACGGGGCGTTACACAACAAGGAATATAACTATGGCCATGAGAAGGAGTGTAACGAGCCGAATCTAGAACATTCGTCCCTAGATCGAAAATTGCCACCATCGAATGGGAAGGGGCTTATAAAAACCATTCTCAACTTTCAATGCAACGAAAGTTTTATTCAATCTATAATCAAGTACATACTCATTACAAGCTCCAAAATTTTCAATAAGGTATCTACTTACCTGAGCATATATAAATACTACAAACTATTGCAATTTTATAAGTTCTCATACCCAAAATCGAGAGAACAAAATCCCCAAGCTTACTGAAATTCCAGAAGTTTAGTCGCCTTCACATGTTGAAACTTATAAAATAAGTCCAAATGACTTAATAAGAAATTATGGCTAGGAAGAGAAAGTTAAGATATCTAGCAAGGCTCAAGAGGAAAATTTCAGAATGTCCAGTAAAATAAAAGATGAATCAATGAATAAGATTGGAGTGCCCAACAATCGAATACAAATCAAATAATGAGCTCAGGCAGTCCCACAATTAAACAAGTTGAATTATGCTATGCGATTTTGATAATATCATAAACAAATGTAAATGAGTAGCTCAACGGGAGCGTAAATCAAATAAGTAGCTCAAACATGAGCATAAAACAATTCACACAATCGTGTAGCAAGGTTGAACTAGTATTTGGTGAACTTGTCACCTTTATAACTTCAATATACACATAATCCTTATCCATCCAAATTTGTATTCTCGAGTAGCCACTCGAGGAGCACCAATCACAATTAAGGTATAGCCACCGTAGCACGGTCGAGCACGAGCCTTAGAGTAATCCCTCAGATACTTATCTTCAGGTTCTTTGAAATTACCCAACAATAGGAAAACCCTGCAGGAGACTGGCTGACGGTCAGACACCACCCTCGCGTTCTCACCGGTGGTTTCCAGGGCCCAATAATCAATCAATCAATAGGTTTAAAATCTGTATCAATTGTCCGATTTTAAACAATAATGGATTTCAAACAAATATCAGACATAAACAAATCCATCCATAGGAAGGTATACAATGAGTATCAATGATTCACAATTGGTCCGATTCAATCAATATGAAATTTGAAATAATCTCGGGCACGATTATTTATCAAACGATACAGCGGGCTCAATCATTTCAAACGAATAAACTATGGACATATCAGATACTATTTTCAAAAATATTTTCAAAGAATATTCTGTGGTCATTTTAACAGTATTTTGAAAATATTTCAAAAACGTGCACTACGGACATATCAAGTAATATTTCAAAAACCTTTCAAATGGTAGAAATGAATCGCATTATATTTTTGAAGTCATTTTCAAAAAATAAACACCATAATAATTTTTCAAATAAAAAAATCAAAGTTGTGAAAATTATAAACAATACTTTTCAAAGCGTTTAATGGAATAGAATCCTTCAACGATATTTTGAAAATATTTTAGATAGGTGAAATCCATGAGGTATTTAAGAAATATTTCAAGGGAAATGAAATATAATGGACACTTGAAAGATATTTCCGAGGAGTGAAAATAACAAAAATACTTTGAAAATATTTTTAAAGAATAAAACTACGGACGATATTTTGAAAACGTTTCAAAAGTGGATTTTACGAGGCAAAATGGAGTTAAAACCATTGAAAAAGATTTAAGAATAAATCAAGCATAGATATTTTATAAAACGAGTCAAGCGAGTCTATGATTCTATTTTTCCAACATGACAATACGTATTCGATCATATCCGAAAATTATCAAATACTAAGTTATCAAATCATTGATCAAGCAAAGGAAATGATCACAGTCATATCCGAATGTCCATAATAGTCATCAAACAAGATAAGGAGTCCATGACAATCCAACAAGAAATAACAACAATGAATTCAAACTCATGCTCATTGCAAGCGAAACAAGGGAATGAAATCATGACACAAAAGATTCCATTATTAATGAGCACAAGGGATAGCCATAACTCTTTCCTCAATTCTTTAATCACAGTCCATAATATACTTCTAATTTCCCAAGTATGCTCTAAGCAATTCACCTAATCATCCAATATCAAAATTCCTTTGTTAATCACTTTTCCTAAGAACGGTAGTTAACTTCCCAACCGTATTAAAAATACATCTTAATGAGATAAAATTAGTGTTTTGATTTTACAACTATCTAGACTCGACAAGCTTTTCAATGGTGGTTTTATGTCGAGAATCCAACAAGTGGTTTATTAGTTATAAATGTTTAAATTTGACCAATGGTTCTACCGTAATCCCAAGTCAGTTTAACATGTTCGGCTTTAATAAATTTTATGGGAAGAATACTTCATGTATTTCAAAGATTCTTGAGTCTATCATTATCTACACTTAATAAGGTTTCCAAATAGTATTTTTTAGGCTAATTTGTTGAAGGAAAGCTTAGGTTTCAACATTTTGAAAATGAGGGATGTGTCATAGCTCACTCCAGTAGCTCCTTTGCTCCCTCCGAAAATCTGGCAGGTTATGTTCAAAGGAGATTTTTGGCCATTTTTCTCCATGGTTTTGAGTAATTCTTGATCTTGATACTAACTTCACTTGATAAGGTTTCCAGCGGATCATTTTATAGATTTTTTTTATAAAGAGAAGTCAGGATTTCAATTTTCGGAAGTGGGAAGTGTTGCAGAGAACCTCCCTTGTTCCTAGCAAACTGGCAAGCCACGTTCAAATGGCTTTTTCTATCATTTTACTCCTTATTTTTGGGTGATTTTTGGTCCTAACAACATCTAGACTTGATGAGGTTTCTAACGGTACTTTATATGTAATTTTTGGAGCAGTTTAAGGGGGGTTTTCGAGACTTTAAAATGAGGTGTCCGCACTAGAAATAGCTACCTGAAACCAAACCAATGTTTTTAAACTTTACTTATTTTACAAAATCATCTAACTACCAAATCTAAGTGTGATGACCCAATAAATTTCTTATAACCCCCAAGTTCATACTCATCATTCTCCATACAATAGCTCAATCAAGCTCAATAATCAAAATCCCCAAATCAAGTAATATAATAGGTTTCAAGGTAAAGTAAAAGCATAGGAAACCCATGAATCAATCAAGATTCTTACCTCTTTAGCTTATAATCCTCAAGATTTTTATAGTAAACTCCAACTTCTCAAGTAATTCTTACAACAATCAATATCATAAGAGATTATATCATGTTTCTCATATCTTAACTTATAATTCTAATATAAACTTAACTAAACTTACCAAGTGCAATCTTACTTCTTCCTCTTTTGATTGATCTTTAAAAACTTGGAATTCAATCTCTTGAACAAGGGGAAAAGATGAAGAAAAATGTTCTTATGCTTGGGAAGAGAGGGACGGCTGCAAGAAGAAGAAAGAAGGATGATGTTGTCTTGTAATTCCCATGAAATTTCATAGAAATGAAATTAAAGTTCATTTGCTAATTATTCACATGCACAAAGACACCCAAGTCTTTACTTAATAATTAAGTGTAGATGTTTGTCTTCAAGTGGGGGAGGTGGACGGCTGGACATATATATACATATGCATGTATATATATTATTTTATATATAATATTTAATGTAATGTATAAAAGGTGGTATGTGATGAATTTAGTTTTGGGCTAAATGTTTAGACTAAAAATTGAGCAAAAATTATTTTTTGGGTAAAATAATGCATATAATAAATTTTTGGATGTAAAATAAATTTTTTAAAAGTGATAAAATATTTTTGATTGAGAGGGAAGTCTCAAATCAACGGAAAAACGTCTACCGATTGAAATTGTTTCTCAAAACGTTATAAAAATGTTTATTGATAAAATTGAGAGTTTAAAGGCTTAATTGAAAAAATTCTCTCAATTTGATATTTGATTAGAGAATTTTCAGTGGCTAAACCATAATATTTTTACCGTTTAAAATTTTTTGGACGATAGCGGCTAAAGTCATTTAAAACGGCGCTACTTTGAAACTAAGGATTTAAAAATAATATTATGGAAATCTTTAAGCCTAAATAAGATATTTTTGAAGTTAATAAAGTGTTTTTAATAAATTCGAGCTGAAAAAAATTTTTGAAATGAATAATTTCTTTGCCAAAAAAATTCGGCCATAACGAAAATTATGAACTTTCGAATTAAAAGACAATAGATTTTTGGATGAAAAGAAAGTTATTTAATTAAGATTAAGGGAGTTTTTGGGGTGATACAATGTAACGCCCCAGATCCTAGTGCACTTCCGCCCTAGTCTCCGGGACATTACTCACATATCTAGATAACTAAACCAAATACTAAAATCAACATGAACACAATTATATAGTACATTCAAGGCTTATCTTAACGTATAATATACATCAAATATATTTTGCTGTCTTACAACCCATAATTTACAATATTATAAAAGTTCTAAAAGAGCAAACTACTGTACATGAATAACTATAAACTATCCTAACTATTACAAAGGATGTCCCTAACCGATATTTTCAACTTAAACTAACATATGGGGGACGATAGTCGCCTTATTCTGTAATTTTACTTACCTACACATGTAGTGAAATTAAATAAGTAGAGAGACTTAGTAAAGATCATGACGGATGACCAAAGAAGTTAGGAATCAAAGAATAAAAGGTAGGAGTACAATCAATCATTGACGATACAATTTTGACATTCGTGTCAAAACAATCAAATCAATTCAATACAATCATAAATTCGAAAATTCAATTCAAAAAGCAAACGTTACAATCCGGAGTTTAAATCATGATACAAATGTCAAAAATCAAATAAGGCTGAAACAAATATTTGGTGGATCTGTCACCCTTATAACTTCAACATATAATGTACATATATTCTTATCCCTTCGTTTACTTCTTCGGGCACTTGTCCACGGAGTGTCAAACAAACTCGAGACACAGCCGTTGCAGCGCGATCGACCACGAGTCTTAGGAATAGCTCATTAGAATCCTACCTCCAGGACTCCTCCGAACTATCCAACGGACAGGAATTCCCATCGATCGTCAACTCGATATCGCCCAATCAATTCCCCTGAAGATTCCCAGGTCCCAACTTATCATGCAAAAGGGGTTATCAATGTACAACAAAACTTGAAATATCCAAGATTTTTGATACGGAACAATATAGCTTGGAGCATCCGAGGATTCATAATACGGAATCAAATTCGAAAAATTAGATACAAGGAAATTTAGGAATTTGGACTTAAGGTATAAGAATTCCACTTGGATCATCAAATTAGACTCAAAAGTTATAGGAGATTATTTTTGAAAGCTATTTTGGTTGAAAATGTCAAATATGTCAAGTTTTGAGAATTTCTGGAACGGCAGCAATTTTCCAAGCTATTTTAAAAATACAAATTGATGAGTTAAATTTGGCGATTTGGTTCTGCAACTATCTAGACTCGACAAGCTTTTCAACAGTAATTTTATATTGAAAATCCGACGAGTAAAACTTTATTGATAAATTTTTAAAATTGATACAAGAATCTGCCGAATCCCCGAGCTAACTGGGCATGTTTGAGTTTACAAAATATTCTGGGTTGATTCCTTTATGGATTTTAAAAATTCTTAAGTCTATTGTTATCTATACTTAACAAGGTTTCTAAGCTATATTTTTGGGTTCAGTTCGGTGGAGAAATGAGTAGTTTCCAACGAGTTGAATTTAGGGAAAGTGTTAGGACAAGTTCCAGTGCATCCCCTGCTACCCCGGAAGACTGACATGTTTGGATTGAACGGTATTTTTGGAATTTTTTCTTCATAGATTCGGGTGATTCTTGATTCTAATGATAACTATACTCAACAAAGTTTCAAATGGTATATTTTGTGAAATTTTTGGGCTTGTGAATGTCAAGTTATGAATTTTTGAACTTAGGATTACGACAGAAACTTCCCCTATCTTAACTGAAATGGCAGATTTCGTTCAAACACATTTTCCTACTATTTCCCTCTTTTTTTTGGGTGTTTCTTGGTTCTAACATCATCTAAACTCAAAGAGGTTTCTAACGGTACCTTACATGAAATTTTTGGAATAGTATAAGTGGTATTTTCAATTTTTCTAAGTGAGATAAGTGTTCTGTCCCTGCTACCCGAGAACAACCAATATGTTCAAACGTCATTTAATTCAAGAAATCATTCAACCATTAAGTCTAAATGATGATCCACTAAGTTTCTTATAACCCTAAAGTCAGATTCATGGTTCCATAGATATAAGCTAGGTCATACTCCATCAACAACAACATGAGAGTTAATCAAGTAGCTCATCAAGGATAAGTTCATAACAACCAAGGAGCCATAATAACAAACATACCAACAAGCATACTATCCATAGATTTTTCAAGAAATTGAAACTATGATTAAAACTTGAAGAACATGAGTATAGAGTATCATGATCCTTACCTTTCTTAGCTTACCAACTTGAGATTTCAAGGATTTTCTTCAAGATCTCCCAAAGATCCTAACACCAAAGAGGAAATCTTTTAAGCTTCACTTGAACAAATAATTCAATCATTAAAATCTAAACCAAATCTTACCAAACCTGCAAATGTGAGGAGAGGATGGAGTTCCCAACAAATTCTCTTTTGATTGTTTGTTGAAATTAAGAAGAAATTTGAAGGAAAAATAGAAGAGAATGAAGACACACACACACAAAAACTGTGCGGCAGCAGTGGATGAGAAGTGGCTGAAGTTTTCTTTTATTTTCTTCCTCTTTTTCTTATGTATATACACTTGTAGAATACATACATAAGTGTATAATACAAGGGACAATACTTGGCCATTTAATGCAAGAAATGATGATGTTGGAAAAATGACTTATGCAATGAGGTAATAAAGGTTCTAGAGCTTTAATTTTAGCACATGCACCTATCACAAAATTTTTTCCACATAGTGGAGGTGTGTGTATGTGTGTTCGGTGGCTGACCCTTTCAGATTTTCTTTTTTTTTTTTTCAAACAAAATTTAAAAATGGGCTTGGACTTTGAACTTAAAAATTGGATAAATGATTGGACTTAATTTCTTGACTAAATGTGCATGTTTTTAAGTTAAAAATAATATGTTTGGGCCACATTTAATTGAAATAATATTTTTGGTTACTAAATCGAAATAATTTTACCATTTTGACATCTTTCGGATAATAGCAATAAAAATCATTTAAAATAGCGCTATATTTTAAAATTCATAAAACTCAGGGGTAATATTGATAAGTCAAAAATCTTTTAGGCTAAAATATTACTTTTGAAGTTAATAGTGTGGTCTTGATAAGTTTTGGTCGAAAGAAAAATTTTTAAGACGAGTTTTTCTTTTACTAAGAAATTGTAGCTATGAAATGAAATAATTTTTAAAACCAAGAATCTAAAGATATAGTTATGGATGTTTTTGTGGAAAAATAATATTTTCAATATATTTTTTTAATATAAAATGAAATTTTCTAAAATGATAAAATATTTTTAATTGTGAGAAAATCTCAAATCGACGAAAAATCGGTTACCGATTAGAGTTTCTCTAAAAAATATTTTAAAATATTTATTGATTAAACACGAGGGCTTAAAAATTAAATTAGGAAAATTTTTGGCGTCTCACATACAAGGAGTAGCTCAATTGAATACGTTCAAGGAGTTCAAGACATCAATACGATTGAACCAATCTCAAGAATAATTGATATAATGATTTCATAAATAATAATTTAGCCCAAAGGCTCAATCATAACAATTCGATATTCTTAACAATACATTCAATATCATGAAACAATTCGTGAGCTCAAATTTTTATCAATGAATATGAATATCGAAATAAATATGGCTGGACTAATTTTTGGTAGGTCTGTCAGCCTTATATCTCCAAAATCAACTTTTCTTCTTATTCCTCCCAACCACCCCTAAGGATATTAAAATCACATTTGAGTAGTTACTCATGAGGATATAAATTAGCACAGCTGCTGCAACAGGGTCGATCACGAGTCTAAGAGTAATCCCTTGGAAACCTTACTCAAGGCTCTTTGAAATTACCCAATGTAAGAGAAGCCCTGTAACACCCGAGAATTCTCAAAATAAAATTTTTGAATCGTCGAATTTTTTGAAAATTCATTTAATTTTACATCGTGCATCGTTTTAAAACCAAAACATATTACACGTATCCAAAATAATTTCGAATCAACACGTTTCAATTCCACGTCACGTCTCGACCCAAAAACAAGCCCAAATGACCCAATTTTCAAACCCAAAACAAGTCTAAACCCAACCCAACACCTAGCCACAATTGTTGACCAAATGGGAAATTCAAAATTGAAGAAAAAACTAAGGAAAATCTGATGGAAAAGCATCTGCCGTCTAGCCCCTCTGCAGCAACCTTGGAGGGATTTTTGATTCCATCCATCCATTCCTATGTTGTCATATAGCCCACACCTCAATCCTCTAGCTATTGGAAATTATTTTAGGGGGTTTTAATTTTAAAACTCTCTCATTTTAACCCCAATTGGCCTCTATAAATAAGTCATATTTG
>JACFYI010003746.1:9389-24228 GCA_014898755.1 Handroanthus guayacan
CACACACACACACACAACTCTCTTTTAAAATAACTTATAATCTCATCCAAGCACGAAAGGGTGTCTCCAGCAATATATATATATATATATATATAGAATTTAACGAGGGGCGTCTACTTATAGCATGCCGGAATCTTTACCTGAAAATTAACATATATAAAAAATTATTGTTATTTACTCCAGATGATTTTTACTATTGGTCCGTAATTAATCATCAATATGCAAAAAAATATGGTGGTTGGGAGCATGGTGAATTTTCCTAGGACGATCCCTCTTCCGTTCAACCAGATTCTAATTCAGCATAAATGAATAGTTGAAAATTAGTGACTAAAACAAAAATCAGCATACTTAGTGATCGAATTTTTGATCATGAAAGATTATTATATTGCCACATTGATCAATCACTGAGCAATCACTCATATTATCTCAATATATATTCTCATTAATTAGTGATTAGTCAATAAAAATCGACATATTTAATAATCGAATTTGTGATTACAAAAAGATGGTTATTGATACTATTACTACTGATAACTGAATGATCACTAACGTCATCTCAAAATTATGTTGAAAATCATTACTGATTAATCAGAAAGGACTCACTTTTCAGTATCCCGATAACTACAGACATTGTGCACGCAATAAGATATATCTTACTATGTGCATGAATAAAGTGGTCAATAATAGTGAAAAGCCAATATGCGGGGGAAGATTTTTACAATTATTTAAATTTATTATCTTCTATGGTTCGACTAATCTAACATACAATGATGAGTTTGTACCGTCCATTTGATTTTACAGATCTTTAAAAAAATTATTTTATCTGTGGAAAAGTGAAAATTGAAGAAGATAAAATAGGAACACTTTTTGCTACAATTTCACCACTTCCATCTCTTATTTCCATCAATGATGGTAATGTTTTCCTACCAAATTAATCTTCTCAAAATTAGAACAATTAATTAGATAAATTAGTATATATCAAAATTCAATTTTTAATTGATATGAAACTTGAGTGAATATTTCTTATACAGTCATATATGCACGTTATTGATTATTTTTCACTTGGAATAATAACGTATTAGTTACATTGTGCATCGGTACATTTATAGTAAAAATAGTTAAGTTTAAAATGGTTAACTTTTACTGCAGGAATACTGAAGGTAAGAAATTATTTATATTGAATATTTCTAAAACCAAATAATAACTTTTAGTCGTGGA
This sequence comes from Handroanthus guayacan, assembly GCA_014898755.1. Classification (NCBI taxonomy): domain Eukaryota; kingdom Viridiplantae; phylum Streptophyta; class Magnoliopsida; order Lamiales; family Bignoniaceae; genus Handroanthus; species Handroanthus guayacan. Next base: position 10,608 of record JACFYI010003746.1, read on the forward strand.
TTATGTAATATTATGTAATATTAGTAAAAGAGTTGGTGGAATTGGTTTCAGACGTGAAATTTCCTAAAAGGTCACCCAGGTTCAAACCTCTTATATGAAATGAGCCCGTCAGATAGGGTGTGCCTAATACAACTTGTGTTCATGTGATTAGTGGGCTACTATATGGACCCGAGGTTTACGCAGATCTCACCATCGAGTAACAGTTATAGGTTACTCGTCATAAAGAGAAGTTGCACCTGTTGTATAAAGAAATTGGTGTTTTACCATGAAATATAATTAATTATCATATTTCCAATATTGAGGAGTAAACAAGAAACTCCAAGAAAGAAAAACAGTAAAAAAAAAAAAAAAAAAAAGAAGGTAGCAAATATCAACAATGATCTAATGTTTTTATTTTTTTCTCACTTTAGTCCCTTATGTTTTATTTTTGATTTTAGAGTTTCTAAATTAATAAATTTATACCATTTTGGTCCTTTGGATGACTTTCTGATCACATCTCGCTAGTAAAAAGACTTACGTCAGCATCACCTACCATTTAAAAAGAAAAAATTATCATTCAAACAAGGAATAAATAAAAGAGAAAATATCTAACAAAGAGACCTTACAAAATCATCAACATCTTTTGCACCTATGTGAGCATCACTATTATATATAACATTTTTATTTGCTATTATTTGTCAAGTCCTTTGTTTGGATATATTTCTTTTATTTATTACATAAATGACAATTTTACTCTTTTTAATGGGCGAGTGATACTAACATGAGCCTTTTTCATGGTAAAAATTGACTGGAAAGTTGATTAAAGTACCAAAATGATCCAAATTTATTAGTTTAAGGACTCTAATGTCTAAATAAAACATAAGGGATTAAAATGAAAAAGAAATGAATACGTTATGCAGTACGGATTATTATATTTCTTTTTTTTTTTTAAATGAATTCGACGTATCTGGGTATAGTTGATTCAACCACGGATATGGTCCTAAAGTTTGCTATTAATACGGGTCAAATTAAGCTATTCAACAGACTACTCAAAAAAGTGTCCTAAAAGGATGGATACCAGTATGTCATCAGTATCAATCTTAATTATATAAATTAGAAAGTTTATTTTTAATAATACATATCTTATTCCATCCACTATATGATCTATACTATGTATTAAGCATGAGCATATTATGTAGTTATTCACTTAGTTTATACTTTTTCGAATGAATATACGAAAGTAACCCTATTCTAGAATATAATTACAAATTAGATGTAGACAATAATGATAAAATAGTTTTCCTCAACTTTTCTTTTTAATATTTATTTTTTATTCTATTCTTTCTCGAATTATAATTTTTTTATTTTTAATTTTATTCTTTTCAAATTTATCTTTTGATTACATTATTCTACATCATAAATTAAAAAAAAAAAGTATGTTTATTTCATAAAAACACAAAATACAATCATTTGAGGAATTTAAAATGTCGAAATTTCCAAAAAATAACAAATTAAATTGGTGACGCATCAACTAATGAAACTTTATAGTACGACAAAAAGTGTATTGATTTTGTTGGCAAAAATAATAATTTATATTCCATTTAGTTTAAAGTAATAATATTAATTCTTTCTTTTTCTGACAAGGGTGGACCGTGTTGCCAAGGCAATAAACAACATTTGTGAGTGCTTCCCCTTCTAAAGTGCAAGATGCACGAGTTGCAACTTGCAATTAAAAAAATAAGAATTACATTTTCCTCTTTCTTTCTTTCTTTCATCCTTTTTTTCACTTTGCCTAACTTTTTCTTCAGATTAAGACAGGAGTACTATGGAGTTTCTTGAACTAACAACCATAATTATTGCCTAAAATTTTCTTTGAAGTTTAACTTGGTTTTGGCTTATCTATGTACATAATCATATTGCATTTGATTCTAAATTTTTCTCATAGATGGCACTGAGTTTTTTATGTGAAAAGACAATTGACAAGATTATTCGATTTGATGTGATCGTGAAAGTCATTTAAATGATTGTACATGTCTCAGCAATCAAATGTAATGAAATTTTGGCAACAAAGAAATTAAAAGTGGTGTAGAAGGTAATGTTCGATGACACAAAATTAATAAGTGTGATGAAAACGGCTATTAATAACTCAAAATTAACAAGGTAAAAAATATTATTTGTCATTTTCTATATGGAGATAAAAATATTTACTACCATAATATGCCAAAGTGAATTTTTAATTCCCCACTAAACCCACACATCATCACCCTGGTGAGTGTATAGCAAATGATTTTTTGTCAGCCATATTTTTTATTAGCATCGGCTTTCAATTATAGTAATTGTCTCAACTTCTTGCAGTAATGCTTTATTTAAGTAATAACTTTAGTGTAATAAATCAGATACATATTAATCAAACTCATTTACCACAGAATGATTGATTCATGTATCACAAATGTAATAAATGGGTCAATTTAGACAAATTTGAAACAGATCGCTGACCCTATTGCTGCATAGTTTGCCAAATTCGGTCATATAAGATGACTAATCGAGTGATAGTTAGGGATGGCAATGGAGTAGAATTAATCAATGAACAATTAGGGATGGCAATGGAGTGGAATGGAGATGAGAAATGCGTTTTCTGTTCCTATTTTCGTCTCTTGATACTATCTTCATTCTCATTTTCATTCCCGTTTTGGTGATACTTTTCATCCTCGCCCTCGTTGGGTTCTAGTTCCTCGTTTGTCGCTCATCTCACTTCCCATTTTGATCTACTTCAAATCTCACCTCCTCCCCATCCCCTTCCCTATTCCAATCGGCCATTCGTATATGGTGAAAATTAATATTTTGTTAAATATTAGATAATATTAAAAAATTGATTAGAATTCCTTATTTAGTCTTAGAATAGTTGTAAATATTAATTAAAAGACATGACAAAACAATAAAAATGTATGTTAATTTATGGAAAAATGGGTAAAAGGATAAGAATAAAGTTTTGTACATTTCCATCCTCATCCCCATCCCATTCCTAGCTCGAACGTAAGCATGACTTACATCCTTATCCCTATCCCTCTTTTTTCCCCATCCTTGTCCCCATCGGGCCGAGAATTTCAATTACTAGTGACAACGTTTATAAAGACAAATCTTATTTTAGATTAATATGTAACGGCTCATAATTGATTTCAATTTCATCTCTACTTTTAGCATTTGACTGGGACATTGAAAAGTAATTTTTGTTGAACAAATTCTAATGATCCTAATTTATTTTGATGATTTTGCAAATGAAGCCTTAGTCCATTAGCAAGTTGGAGGTGCAAAATCCAAAAGGTTATGAGCCTAGGTCTTATTTTTTGCTAAACAGTAGCGTGTTTTCTATTAAATATTGGGCTTCAATATTTGTTAATATTTGCTTGATTCATAACTATATTTAACTTGGATTTCTAACATAGTTGATTCGTGAATTCACTGATGTAATGATTCAATGTATTTAGTTAATAGTTTCTCCAAATAAAAAAAAAAAACACATGAAAATGAAAATTAATGATTTTATACCATAGATTAAATAATAATATTTATCAATTGTGGTAGCAGTTCAAAAGATATTCGAACAAAAATTCTGCGCCGCGATAATTTGGTTGAACTGTAGACTTTAGGTCGAAAATGACCAGCTCATAAACATTAATTCTTTGACCAAAGATTCAAAATTATCACATTAATTGGAGTACAGATATAATCCAATTAATCCAATACAATAATTATATATTCTAATCTTCGTACTTAATTAACTATTTTTATTTTCTTTTTACCTGCCTTTGATAATTACAAGCAAAAGATTTTGCAGTCAAACAAACTTGCAGTTCAAAAACGTTTGGTGCTCTGCACTGCACTGAAGTGATTAAATATTTAAATGAAGGGATAATTAATTCCCTTTTTTACCAAACAAAGGGACTTCCAAACGAGCCATCCACTTCGAATAAAAGCCTACTGTTAGGTACCTGCAATTCGTGCGTCATGCCATTCGTGGGGTCATAGTTTAAGTCATGAAATTAATTTTAATATCCTTAATATTTGTTTGGAATCATAATTGTTGTATATGGGCTGGTCAACAAAGAATTTTGGGTCAAATTTGTTTTGTTGTAGTTAATTAGGGTATTGTTTAATGAGAGTGATCCCACAAGGTTATAGTGATCGATAGTTCGTTCTTATAATGACTATAAATTTTATTTGAATTATACTTTCTTTATATATATATATATATATAAGGAGGATCAACAACATTACTTTGACTATCCCTTGGAACTCGAATCCATGTCCAATCTATTTATAGATGTGGCACAAATCACATCCTCCAAGTCACCATTCTTTGGATTTACAGTTCTGCGCTTGTTGAGCTTGGTAAACAAATATATTATAAGCACTATAGAATTATTGACTTTTTGCAATCAAAAGATTAATAGTCGTGGTGGAAGCAATAGTCGATAATCGAAAATTAAATACCGTAGTAGGTGTGGTAATCAATAATCCAAAAAATTGTGATATAAACATCATTTGCTGTAACTACACTAAGGTAAAAAACATCCACCATAACTATATGACATGGTAGATTTTCCACTACTGTCACAAAAATCAAGGATAATTGCCTATGGTGAAATCATAGCAAATGACTTTCCACCATCACTTTTACCTATTAATATTAATTTTTGGCCATGATAATTGCTCAAATTTTTTATGTTGAAATTTGAGTTAAACATGTGGTTGTTATATTAGTGGTAATTAACATAAATTAGTAAATTCAACGAGTTACATATCATAAATTGAAAATGAATTTTGGGTTCATAATTTGCATTTATTATCAAATATTGTTGTCTATACATTCTAAAATCCATGTTCCTTTATTTGGGTTGGATCCGACTGTGTGACTGAGTAAGAGTCATGTGATGATGACTAGGGATGGCAACGAGACGGGTTTGGGACGAGTTTGGTAGGACCTAAGACCTGCCCCGCCAAGAATTTTGTGAACCCGGGACCCGCCCCGCCTCCGACTTGGGCCTAACCGGGTTGAACCCGGTAGACCCGTTAGACCCGATAGATAATTCTCAAAATATAAATAAAAAACTCTTTAAAAAAATTCTAATAACATTTTGAATATAGTAAAATAATATATTAACAAAATATTAATTATTGAAAAATTTATATATGCATATTTTGATTCTTAAAAAAATTATAAATCATAAACATATACGTTGTTTTTATAAATATTGAATGCATAAATTATTAATTAATACAATACTATCACTTTTATTCAAAATAATATTTATTTTATATATAAATTATGTATATAACATATATATATTTTTAATAGAAAACTTAGAAAATATACATATTTTTCATATATAATATATTATATAAATGTGTATAATATATATAAATATAACGGGGCAAGTTCGAGTTTGAAATATGTGAAAACCCGAAATAAACCAACCCGGGATCTGTTTATAATTTAAAAACCCTCCCCATTAGGGCGGGTTTGGAGGCGGGTCCGAATATTGAATGCATAAATTATTAATTAATACAATACTATCACTTGTATTCAAAATAATATATATTTTATATATAAATTATGTATATAACATATATATATTTTTAATAGAAACTTAGAAAATATACATATTTTTATAAATATAACGGGGCAAGTTCGAGTTTGAAATATGTGAAAACTCGAACCTGCCCGGGATCTGTTTATAATTTAAAAACCCTCCCCATTAGGGGCGGGTTCGGAGGCTGGTCTGAATAGAACCCAGACCCATTGTCATCCCTAATGATGGCTTGAATTGACGCTGACCAAAAACATCAACATATGATGAGGTGATGCAATATGACCACGTTATGATCCTTTTGCAAATATCCTGACCTAACGAATTCTATGGTTCCTCCAATACTACTTAGAGAATAGAACTTTGAATTATTCTAGGATTTTTATTTATCTAAATTTTGCAAAGTTTTGACCAGTGTCTTTAATTTTATTTGGGCTTCGAAAATATTATTAAATTGAAATATATAGAAGTGTGATCTTGAAAATTAATACCCACAGAAATACTAATAGTTATAAAATAAAAATAGTAATAGGCAAAGATTTTAGAGTTTAATGCACTATTAGAATTTTGACTTGCAGATATGACAGTATTACCAGATAATCAAATTCCAGTTTGAAGCATTAGGAAGTGTAACCCAAAAATATATCTCAATAGTTGAAAAGTAATGAGTAGCTTATCACTAACTTAAAATCCTCGGTTTTTGAAATAACATCAGGTATCATCATGGCTTTACTAATTAACTGTACGATGGAATTAAAATCTGTAAAGCAAACTAACTTTCTGCGATGGAAAATATCATCACAAACACAAAATTGTTATAAAAATTTAATAAAACTCTATCTAGAGATGTCAAAACAGGCCGGGCCGCCCGGCCCAGCCACTGTTCATAGGCGGGCCGGTTATAACCGCCCGTCTATTGGTTCATCCCGGGCCCAATATTTTGGGCCCAAGACCGGCCCGGCCCGCCAGCCCGGATAGCCCGGGACCGGGACTGGGATCGAGACCGGACCGGACCGGAACCAAATCGGAACCGGTTATGGAATCGTTTAATTTTTTTTTTAAAAAAAAGGAATATAAAACTAGAAAAAGTGAAAAATTAATCAAATAAAATAAAATTAAAAAAATATTGTATAGTATATTAGCAATTTTTTTAATAAAGCAATTTGTTGAGATTTAGTTATGCAATTATGTTACTATTTTCTTTCAAATTAACCCCTCACCATTGACAAAAGTGGTGTTTTTCTTAAATCTATAATTATATATATATATATTTTATGTGTGTTAAATCATTTAATTTAATTTTAGTATTTAAAAAATATTTTACTATATAAAATTTTCAAGATGTAATATTATTTAAGTGTTTGATGAAAATACTATATTTTTAAAAAATACAACTAAAATAATACTTTAAAATATTATATTATGTTAATACTTTAAAAAAAATTTAAATTATTTAAATTTATGTCATGTTAATAAAATATGTTGTATGTAAAATTTATGGTATTTTTTTTACATTTTTAAGAGTTATTTGAACTAAATAAGTGGAAAATAGCTTATTTCTCATTTGTTATTACAATTACATCAATGATTACATAAAAAAATTAAAAAAAAAACTATTGACCCGTCTAACCCGGGCCCATTTAGTCCGTTTAAGACTCATTTAATTCGGAATCGTTTAGCCTGTTTAAGGCCCGTTTAGTTCGGAACCGTTTAGGCCCGACCCTATTATTAAAAAGGCCGATTAGGGGCCGAGCCACCCCAAAAAAGATTTCGGCCCGCCTAAGCTCGGAACCGTTGTAGGCCGGGCTAAACGGTTTCGTGGGCTGGGCCAGCCCCGCCCGGCCCGTTTGACACCTCTAACTCCACCACTAAGTGTTATCTTTCATATATATTTTGCTCATTTTTTAAATTTGTTAGTATTCTGTCAAAAAATAATTACACATTGGTCTATCTATGATGGGATCTTATCCATCATAAATTTTCTATTAATAAAAGAATGTTTTCTTACAGTGAATATATATAACAATCAACACTCATCTTATATTTTATTAAGAAAAAATATTCCTTAATAGCTAACCAATCCTTCAAAATTACTATCCTAGTACTAGGACATGACAATCAAGGGTGTTGAGACTCGTGTTTCTGATTAAAAAGAAACATTTTTCCTTAATGCTAACCGTTTTCCGCAAGAGCACCATATAAATATATCTAAGGGTTCATAAAACTTAAATTATAAATAAATGACGATATCCAAATTCATTGTTTGACATGAAAAGTCCAACCCTTTCAAAGTATTGTCCAGTCGAAAATTCATGGTAGGAGTTTTGCTCTGAAAGAGCATCTCAAATTAAGGATAAGAAAGGGAGAATATCTTATAAATTATTTCAAAGCCCACTACTCTCTTAATGTTGAATATGAAACTTGGCATCATCATCATCACAAATCCCCCAGTCAAGGGGCTTGGGAAGAGATATGTGAATTTTGTACTCATAGACGGTCCCATATGATAATTCCAAATCCGTCACATGACATGAAAATTTTAGCCGTTTTGAGGTGTTGTTCCACTAAACTCATGGTGAGGGTTTTCATTTATTCTGAAAAGACACCTTGATAAGTGGAGAGATGAAATATAGTGTAAAATATCTCAAGGCCCTGACTTTTTTGACATGGAATAAATTTGGGATCATCATCACTAAATATAATCTATCAATTAATTAACATATATATATATATAATTCTTTTGAAACAATCATTTGAGTTATTTATCAAAGCTTATTTTCATCTTCACATAATACAGCGACAGCAAAGCTTGAATAGCTCAATTAGAGTGAGACAGCCCTGCAAATGCTGGATACTTACCGTCTGATAATTAATACAATAATCCAGCTTAAAGTTCTATTAAGACTCGCAATCACATACTTAGATTCAGCGAATCCAGCAACATAGATAATATCAAATTATTAAATACAAAAGTAGTGCTTCTAGAAACTTTTTGGCATATCTTAATATTCCTTAATCTCAAGTTAAGCAGAAGGGATTAATTTTATTAATTTAGTATTGTTAACTTCGAGTTCTTCTTATCCTAATCTACTTTGAAAAAGACATCTTAAAAAACTAGTAAGAAAATCTTCTGGGCCAGCAGGGGATGAGGATGATCTCAGAACTGGAATTATTAAATGAAAAAAAAAAAAAAATTTAGCTTTTTTTTTTATAATTTTATTTACGTCCAAACTATTTTTCTTTTTTTCATTTTTTTTGTTTAAATGGTAGGATAAAATACATATTACCTGCTTGTAATCATGTATATATTTTTCTAATTCTTACATACCCTTATCTATTGACACCAACTATATTCAATAGTTCAAAAATACTCTATAGAAGAGTGATTTGAGTTTTATGATTAGGTTGTTTCAAAATATAGGGGGTATTTTACAATTAGAAAAATATGAGGGTTGTCTTCCTCTTTGCAATAATACATGATGCGAAACATGCAAATAAAATACTAACGACATGTACTACAAGAAAAAGAAAATTAGTGGCAACAACTCTAGTGATAACATAAAATTATATTTAAATTGACATTGCTAATAATTAGTAACATATATATGTATATGTTAGTGGCAACTAAAAATAAGAACAGAAAAAGAACATATATAGTAACAACTTAGTGGCAAATCAACTTAATTAATTTTTTTTCACAAGTCATAAATCAAGCTTAGTCATCGCTTTCATATGTGACTTTGTCAACAGTGACAATTTTAAAAATTATTTTTTCTAACTATTGAGATATATAGTGACAAAATAATCATTATTGTTACTTAAAAATTTATCATTTATGACAACATGAAACTATTGTTAGTTCATACAGTTATTAGCAGTGAAGATTTTTATATTGTCAATCATTTCTTTTCCTCTTCTTCTTCTTCTTCTTTTTCATCATCATCAGCATCATTATGTAGTGACAAGATTCGTAGCTAGAATTTTAGTAATTAACTAAATCATAATTATTTTTATATAATAATTTCGTATTTCAATATATTTCAAGGTTAAATTTAATTTGAAAAGAATACTGGTAGAAAACGCACTGGAAACTCACTTATAGAAATTGCAATAAAATTGAGGTCAAATATATATATATCTTTATGTTCCAAAACGAGTTTCAACCTCTCCAACAATCTTTTATTATATTTATTCTAAATTTCTCGTAGAACACTAATGAGGCATCTTTTTTTTTTTCCTATCTTGACGAAATTTGCATAATAATTTAATATTGAATTAATATCATAAAAGAAAATAGCAAGATGATTTTGTTTTCAATAAAAAAAAAAAAAGCAAATTTCCAAATAATGGAAGAACAGAGCTTTGTGGTCTTCCACTTTACAAGTCCTTTTCAATAACTATTCACCCACTAAAATTTGCTTCAAAAACTTTTAAGAAATTAAAGGATAATCCCATCCGTACATAGCACGGATTCTTTTTTATTTATTTCTCTGGTGAAAATATCATGAATAGGAAACAATCTCGATAGTGTGTAACACATACCTAAATATCTGTGTTATTAATGTGATACATATCTAACTATTTATATTATATTATATATGTATATATATATATATTTCATATCATTTGATTTTGAATGAATTAATTGCAGTAATTTCTTATGAAAATGACAGAGATTGGAACTACTATTATAGAATATCTACTGCAATGTGGATTGATTATAACAGCGGTAGATGATAAATACAGTTTATTTTCTTATTAATCTTCCATATATATCGTGTATGTCAATGAGGGTGTGGAAGTCAAAATAATGGATGTAAAAATCAAGCCATTATAAAAAGGAAGATTGGTGAAAATATATTAAGTGATAATTTAAAAGTTATCATTACTCAACATATATACGCATGTGATAACAACACATATGTTGTTCTGTTGAGTGTTCTTGGATGAGGTGGCACCAATTTTTTCGAGTTTTGAGTTTAATGTCCTCTCAAAGTTTTAAGAGAACTTATTTATTACAAATAATATGCCCAAAGCCAAAGGGTCTTGTAGATTTAAGAAGTGTCTGAAAATCTATCGGGAGAATAAGGATCACTATCTGAAAATATATTTATTGCAAATGTCTTAGTTTTACTTTTTTTACTATCACTCTTAGGGATATATCAAGACATTCAATATATATGAATTGGGAATGAGATATCATTAAAATTACTGTCTCTAATCATGATGTTTAAGCCTTCAAACACACTCATAACAATTTTATAAAGCAATAAATCAAGTGCCAAGAACAAATTAATTTTCTAATTATCCCAATAACTCAATCTCTCCATTTTGTGGATAAAACTTATCCTCTATTTCCCCATGATGTTCTTTTGTACTTCCTTATACTTGCAAAACCATGATTCCCTTTTCTTTCATGCCTTTTTTTCCTTTTCTTTTTCTATTTTTTCCATCAAAAATACTTAATAAAGTCTTAATTCTCGATGGAGATGCATCAACCACATATAATATTTATATCCTTTTTCCATTAAATTAATAAAGCACTCTCTTATTCCCACAATTTTAGTACCACCTGTCTCCTAATGACGTATTAACAGCATGTTTAATACAATATTTAAATGCCTCAATGCCCAAAATAGCATCATATAAAACATTATTTTTTAAAAAGAAAGGTGATTAGCTTGCATCTCTGTCCTTAAGAAGTAAGCAAATCCAACACTTGGTGAAGTATCATTGGCCTTGTAGTGGCTTTCAATAATAAAAAATTAACCACCCACTTAATCTTTTTTATTTTAATTGGAATAATAAGACAAGTGCTTTAATTCTTTTTTGTAGCTAGTGTCTAGATGCAAAAGCCCAAGTCTCTACGTGGCCTGTTATAAATGAAACTTAAACCTTTTATGGGGCACATTTTAACATCAACTTAATATCAATTTGATTTTAGCAAGATTACACCATGTCACCTAAGTCCATGGCAAATCTTTTTGTTTCCTCAATTGCCCTTGATTCAAGATTAAGAGGGGTTTGTGATAACTTTACAAAAGTACTTTTCAATCTTTTTGTTAAATTTTATTTGTTTAGAAGTGTTAGAAATCAATATTTTTTTACTTTTATTTTCTCTAAAATTGTTCAGAGAAATATAACTTCTACAACTTTTTGCTGCCTTTAACTTCCATTTCAAACTCTATCAACTTTCACTGTAACTTTTTATATGATTTTTTGGTACTTATCTAAAATATCAAAGCTCTCGTCAGCATCGGTTAGTTAAAAAAATAAATAAATAAAAGCATATAGGAACTTGGAATTTTGTGGTACCCGTTTGCATCTTATAAATCAAAAGGTTACATTTGAATGAAATTACATCATTGCTATTTTTTACAATTAAAAAAAAAAATCAATAAGGGTATTTAAGTAATTTTAATATGTTATTGTGGAACGATAGAGATAATCTTTAGCTTATTCGAAGAGGTGATACTGATTATATGAAAATGACATAAATTTGACTGATGGATGGAAGCAAGGCCGGTGTGCCCAATATAAATATGGCACCTTATGTCATGGAATTTAGAGGACAATAAAGATAACAACCTATTACTAAACAAACATATATACAACATAAGTTTATATTTCCTAAAATGTCTTGGGGAATTATGGCTCAACATATGGGATGGGGGGCCATTGAAGAAGGTTGGAGAAAGGGCCCTTGGACTGCTGAAGAAGACAAGTTGCTCATTGAGTATGTTAAATTGCATGGTGAAGGCAGATGGAACAATGTGTCTAGACTTGCAGGTACTTTTATTGCATTAGATCATTATGTCTTGTCTTGAAATTTAAGATTACGAAAAAACCCTTGATTTTTAACTTGTTTACGAGACACGTTTATCTTTTGAAATTACAAATATCTGTCACAATTAAGTTAAATTTGTTAAAATTTCTACAATTGCTGGTGATGTCTGTATGATACATGCAAATGTCAAAGGGGTCTCTTTAATTTGATTAGATAAGATAGTTTCTTTCCTTTTTCATTGTGAACCTTAGGAGGTTTTGCTAATTAATTAACTGTTATATTTATGGTGGGATTGATTGTGTTGGACAGGGCTGAAAAGGAATGGTAAGAGCTGTAGATTGAGATGGGTGAATTACTTGAGGCCAGACTTAAAGAGGGGCCAAATTACCCCTCATGAAGAGAGAGTAATTCTTGAACTACATGCTAGATGGGGGAACAGGTACTAATCTGTAATTTTCTAACACACACACACATACACACACACTTGCATAAGGAAATAAATAAAAATAAAAATTGATCAAGCTATAATTTTATTTATTTTTATGTATGTACACAGATGGTCAACAATTGCTAGAAGCCTACCAGGAAGAACGGACAATGAAATTAAAAACTATTGGAGGACTCATTTCAAGAAGAAGGGCAAAACATCCTCGGAAAGCCCAGAAAAAGCACAGGCAAGACTACTTAGGAGGCAACAATTCCAACTGCAACAACAGCAGCAGCAACTACGACAACAACAACTGCAGCAACATCAGCAAGATCAAATAGAAAACATGAGACGGATCATGTCTTTGCTCGATGAGAGTGATAGTAAAGTGCCGACTTTCACGCAGTTAAGGCAAGAAATTGCATATCCTGAGGAACAAGGATATGTTTATTCGATGATCAACGAGTATGCAACTGTGCCGGAGGGCTCAAATGAGGATTACATCATATGGGATGGATTGTGGAACTTGGATGATATTACAGGCAGGGCTAATTATCAGCATAATTTAGCTACTACAACCTTATTTTGATAAACTTTTATAAGTATGAGTTTTCCTAGTTTCTCTCTTGTTTGTTTTGAAGTTGTACCACTAAAATATTGAGAACCAAAGAGGGTTCCCAAGTGGGTGAATATGATGTTCTGGAAAAAGCACTTTTTTCCCTAAGCTAATAAATATTTTTGGATTAATGTTTTTAGTACTATAATTAATTATCTAAAATTAGTATTTCAGAACATGCCAAATTTGAAGTGGTGGCATTTTTTCATTTTTATGTACAAGAA
>JACFYI010003746.1:36238-48139 GCA_014898755.1 Handroanthus guayacan
TATCTCCCTGTCTCTTTTTATTATTAAAAAAAATAACACAATACATCATAACCACCATAAATGCACCCTTTATCATAAAATGAGATAACTGCTTCTTATTATACACCAGCTTGCGTTCTACTTTTACTGTCTATTACCTCATTTTTATAAAACCTAAATTAATTTAAACATCAAAAGAGTTAACGTTTAAAGCCATCTCATCGTGGCATAATGATTATTGACTGCACGTCATATTTCAAATTTGAAAGTGTGAGATCTTGATATCCTATTAAAGCATTACACTTGACCCTATCACATTAATCCAAGACCCCACTTTTTTTAACAAAGCTCAAACACCACGTATAGATTCCAACGAACACTACCTCGGATCAAGGATGAAAATGGAACATTGTGTGGAAAATGATCTCAACATCGCAGATTCAATTTGGGACACGATTGCCAGTTTGAATGTTGATGACCCTCTTAACACTTTTATGGATTTAAAATTCATTTTTCCAAGCTAAGGCCAAAACAAGTTGATTCCGTTGGATCTGTTGGACCCATTTTCTAAATGTCAAAAAATAATTGTTGAAAAGTAATATTCCATCAAATTTTTTACTATGGAAAAAATAATGTTATTAAAATAATTATTAACCAGTTCATACGTACATATCTTCTTTTTTTTTTTTTAAATAAAAAATTTCAAACATGTTCATTATTTTCACATTTGTTGAAAGCATATACTATTTATTATCTTGACTTTATAGAGAAATATAATCATAGATCACGTTTGGATTAAATTTAAATTCAATACATAACCAGTGTTCCAACAACTTATTGATTTGACTACTTTGACCCAAAAGAGATAAGCTTCTCCGGGGTTGTTGGGTTAATAAAATTAGTTGGCTTGTGAACCGGACGTGGTAGTCAAAAATGAGAAATCATATCTCTAGTTGAATAGGTTCTCAGTTTTTTGTATTTTTTATTTATTTTAAATTTAAATTTATTATATTAATTAATATTTGAATATTTTGAAGAAAACTATTACAATAAATGATTAAAAAATTATTTTCATTAGTTTGATTTTTTAATATTATTTACAGTGAAATATATATCACATTTATGTTAAATATATATTTACAATATTACACTGATTGAATCAACAGTTAAATCGATTGAACTGGTCCGATTGAATCAACAGTTAAATCAATTGAAGATCACTAATCGATGATTGTTCAAACTTTGTCTTTAAAAGTTTGCTTCATAGATACTAAGAGGGTGGTTGACATTACTTTTGGTAGCAACTTTTAGCTTCTAACTATTGAAAAGTGGTTTTAGGAGTATTTGATAAGGCAACTCCTACTTTTACAAAAGTAATTTTAAGCTCAAATCAGCGAGAATAAAAAATCTGCTTTTAGATTTTAACTTCTACTTTTCAATTAAAAAAATTATAAAAATAATATATTACTTTTATTTTTATAATTTAAATTTTAAAAATATAATTATTATATATATATAAAATCACTTTTTTTTACAAACATCACCGATAATTTCTCAATAGATTTTAGCTTTTAATTATAAACGCCTTATTTACTTTTACAACTAATTTTTTAATTTCTCTACATAAAAATCACTTTTTTTTAAGTAGAAATAATGTCAAACACACTTTAAATAAATAACACGGTGACACGACATAACCCACCGCAAAACCGGATCCTAGCTCGGCTCCATACAGACTGCGCTCGAATCAAGTAGCATATTTGACCCAAATATTATAATCTTATCAATATTATCTTTCTAATAAATAAAATACGTGGTCTTGACGTGTAAGATAAAAATAACGTACATCTATCATTTTTCAATTTGCGCGTAATTCAGTACGCACTATCCCCAAAAAAGCCCCACCCAACCGCCCTGGTCCGCCGCCGGAGTAGGCAAACGCCACCGCCGGCCCCACCGCATGTTACTTCGAGCCCACTCTCGCTGGGCAAACCTTCATCGTAATTCAAATCTCACCGTCCCTTTTACGGGACTCCAGCCAATCTCTGCCGTCGCCTCCGCTATCTCTCTCCTCTTGCCACGTGTCCAGACATCCACGTGTACATTTTGGAAATCTTATCTTTATTTATATATTTTATCAATTCTTATATATAATCCACCATGGATTCGCTCCTCTCACCTATATTTGAAATTTGATCTTTCCTCTCTCTGCAAAGATTAAATTATCAGAACAGATTTTTTTCTTCGTGATTGTAGATTTGATTCTTCAATTTGTACATAATGGCAATGAATTTTCCTCACCAGATCGGCGCAATCTCCGGCAGAGCGTTGTCTGTGGATTCCGGCGGCGTTTCCGCCCAAACGCCGTCGTCCTCCACTGTCACTTCTGTATGGAGAGCACCACTGATGAATATTCTTCGACTTTTCGTGAAGAGAACGGGAAAGGAAATAGACAGAGTGTCTCCGGCGTCGCCGCTGAGTACGGTCCGCGGCGGCGTACGGCCGGACCTGTCAGTAGCAGCGCAGGCGTTGATGTACGATCCGGTTAGTACTGCAGATGCTCCGAATAGAGAATACGTATCTGGAGGAATTCCTCGGGGCGAGGAGAACAAAAAGGGGGTGCCGGTGTACGTCATGATGCCGTTGGATAGTGTGACGTGGAATCACACGGTGAACAGGAAGAAGGCGATGAACGCGAGCTTGCAGGCGTTGAAGAGTGCAGGAGTGGAGGGGATAATGATGGATGTTTGGTGGGGATTGGTAGAGGGGGAGAAACCCGGGGAGTATAATTGGGGCGGGTATTCTGAGCTTTTGGATATGGCGAAGAAACATGGGCTAAAAGTGCAGGCGGTTATGTCGTTTCATCAGTGTGGCGGAAATGTTGGGGATTCTTGCACGTAAGTTGAAATTCAATTCTTGCTCCTTTTTAGTTAGTCATTGGTCTGTTTTTGTTATTCTTTTTTGGGTTTTTTTATTAAGAACTACTATTTTTCTATAGCATGTCAACTTGTGGGAAAATAATTTTTTAATCATTATGTCAAATTCTTCAACTTCCAAATCCTTCTACACAAACACATCCTTGTTTCAGTGGGAAAGTATGCACTTTTGGGATTTTAACCACCCTAATTAGCCTAACAATGCAATAAGCTACCCAATAGAGATAAAGAATATTTGTTTGGAGCAATTTTTTTTTTTTTTTTTTTTGGTGATGGGGTATAAGAGGGGGTGTTTCAGGTGGAATTTGAACTTAGGTATAAACTAAGCCCTAGTTACTTGAATTTGTAGTTGATTCCATTTGGAGTAGCTATGTTGAGCAATATAGATTGGTAGTGCTTTTATTTTTCAGACAGGTGAAAAACTTGGAAAAAGTAGTAGTAAAATTTTTAAATGTTTGAAAAAAAGTTAAAAGCACGATAAGTCGTAGAAGTTGAGTGATGTTTCTTTAACTTTTATTTTTTATTTTTTTCCTGTTTAAGTTCAGAAAATATAAAACAGAAACACTGATTCCAAATACTTCAAAACAATCAAAAGTTGAGAAGTAAAAAAGGACTTTTTCCTAAGTTAATGTAAATTCCCTCAAAGTGTATCTCCTCATAGCTGACTTTTATGATTGAGGAAGCCCCTTTTTTGCATTGATCGTTGTATGATTTAGAATGTGTAGCTAAAATTCTAGGCAGTCCGTGTCTGTCTGTGGAATCCGTGTCTCTCTGTGGGTCTAACATGGATTAATAATAAAGATTGGCATAAAAAGAACTTTCTTCATTTCAACTGCTAAGTCGAAATTCATATTTCAGCTAAATACTGATTCCTAATCAGCTTTAACGTTTTGATATTTTACTATTTTCTGTAATGTTCACAAATTCAACTCGTATTGTCCTTAATTTTTTTTCTCCTTTTCCCGACTTTATCAGAATTCCTCTGCCGAAATGGGTCGTAGAAGAAATCGACAGGGACCCTGATCTTGCATATACAGACCAATGGGGTAGGAGGAATTATGAATACATATCACTTGGATGTGATACTCTTCCAGTTCTCAAGGGAAGAACTCCTGTGCAGTGTTATTCAGATTTCATGAGGGCTTTTAGCGACGAATTTCAGCATCTTCTTGGCAACACCATTGCGGTGGGTACCTTTTATCTTTGATTGGGATTAAGTTTTTGATTGCTTCAGAAAATACATTTCATCTTTTATGCTGTTTTACATTTTGTTACTAAAAGATTTGGATATTCTCTTATTCAGGAAATTCAAGTTGGAATGGGTCCAGCAGGAGAGCTTCGATACCCATCGTACCCTGAGCAAAACGGAACATGGAAATTTCCTGGAATTGGAGCTTTTCAGTGCTATGATAAGGTGCTGAATCGATCGCCTTAATTCGTCACCATTTTGTGCTGATATCTTATTTTTCAGTCTCTGTATAGATAGATCTTGCTCTGCTAAGATTTGTTTTGAAAAAATGCTTGCTTTCCAGATTTTGTTGAATTAGAGAGTTTGAAAGTGCTGTTTTTGCTTTTACGTACATTCTCTAAAGTTAAGTAGAAATAAAACTAAAAGTAACTCTTATTCGACTTATGTGGCTTTTTGGTACTTTTAATTTTGATTTTTAAACACTTTTAACTTTTGCCACAACGTTCTCTACATCTTTTTGTTTCTCTAAAAGAACAAAAGCTCTTGTAAATACCCACATGGAACTGACGTCATCTTTCTGCTGTTCTGCAGAACATGCTCAGTAGCCTAAAAGCAGCAGCCGAAGCTATCTGTAAACACGAGTGGGGGCACACTGGTCCAACCGACGCAGGCCACTACAACAACTGGCCCGAAGACACAAACTTCTTCCGAAGAGAAGGTGGCTGGGATGGCCCGTACGGCGAGTTCTTTCTCTCTTGGTACTCTCAAATGCTTCTCGACCACGGCGAGAGAATACTGCAATCAGCAAACTGCATCTTCAAGAACAAGAACACTGTCAAAATATCCATCAAAATTGCAGGCATCCACTGGCACTACGGAACCCGATCCCATGCCCCTGAGCTAACCGCAGGCTACTACAACACCCGTTCTCGAGATGGATACCTTCCCATAGCCCAGATGCTAGCTCGACATGGCGCCATATTCAACTTCACTTGCATCGAGATGAGAGATCACGAACAACCACAGGATGCTCAATGTGCACCAGAGAAACTTGTCAGGCAAGTAGCTTTAGCCACTCGAGAAGCTCAAGTTCCACTGGCCGGAGAAAATGCACTGCCAAGATATGATGAACATGCGCATGAGAAGATATTGCAAGCATCATTGGACCTTGATGGGGATTTGATGTGTGCATTTACGTATTTGAGGATGAATCCGGAGTTGTTCCAGCCGGATAACTGGAGGAAATTTGTTGCTTTTGTGAAGAGAATGAGGGAAGGGAAATATGTGGAGAGGTGTAGGGAGGAAGTGGAGCGTGAAACACAGGTTTTTGTGAATGTCACTTGGCCTTTAGTGCAAGAAGCTGCTGTTGCCCTCAGGCAGTAGTGTGTTTCAAGTAAAAGATACAGCAAGTAGGTATTGAATAGGGTAAATTACTAAATCCCTTTAAGGTTTGCCCCATTTATCGAAAATTGCATCTATATTTAAAAATTATAGATATTTTGTTACAAGCTAGGCCTAGACAGATCTATTAATATTCCTATCGTTGGGCCTGACGATTGGTGAAGTATGTAAGATAGAGGTAAATTTTAAGGGCGTATTTATAATTTCAAGGGCTTCTTGTAAATTGTCCAAATTTTAGGGAGTTTATGGTCATTAAACCTATTGGATATCTTTGCAACTTTATCACGGTTCTTGTAACCATATATGTATTGTACGACTTGAAGTATATGATATGATTCAAGAAATATTAGTAAAAAAAATATCTTTTGAATTCTGCTTCGGCCTTTCTATTTCTCCATCTTTGATTTTTGACATTATGTTAATCTCCAGAGCTTCTTTTGATACCTGGTGATGGGCTGAGTAAAGGTCTTAAATACTAAAACATCCTTAAAAATGATTAAACGACATTGTTGCAATCATGATTCACATCTTTTCATTCAGGCTGCTATTTGACCCAAACTCAACCAAGTATGGATGAAATAATGTAACATATACCCGATCATGTCACATGTTCTTGTACGTATCGTCCCTATGTCTTCAATAAATACACCACTTTGTCATCTATGATACTATTTTTTTACACTTTAAAGGAGCTTATGGATTTCACTATTTTAGTACCTACGAGCACACAGCAGCAAATTAGTTTCGTGTAATCATTGAGGTTACATTTGTAATCACCCCACTTTCATTGAATTCTAATTTAGCACGTATTTGACCTCAATCTCACAAGCTTATCGAGAGGCTACATACTTATCTAGTTGTCCAGCTGTCGTATGGGGATTGGGAGATTCTCTAATTATGGTGGAGTAATTATGATTCTTAAAATTTTTCTACTGGCCTTGAAATGATTTGAAGTTTTGTGGCATCTTCTAGGCGTTGTTCAACAAACGTCAAGGAATCCTATCCTGCAGCTGTTGGGACATTGTGTAATTGAAATTCACAACTAAAATTTGTTTAAAATTGTTCGTAATTATAATAAATTAAATATATTTTTAAATTTCATGATATTTGAGACTTAACTGAAAGTCATTTTGATTTGTTATAAAACAATAAATGATAAGTAGATATACAAAAGGAGTTCTCATACCCAGTTAAATGATGGTGGTGTTTTCCCGCCTCAAGGGAAATGCTTGAAATAAGCTCTTCTGTCTCTTGGCGACCCGGAACGAATGCTTGAATCAGCTTCTGTCGTTAGAACAAGTTATTGCATTTTGAGTCAAATTAGCGTGTTGGCTTTTATGTATTATATGATAGTATTTGTCTATCGTATAATAATGCAGATAATTTTTCTTACATTAAGTTTATATATTAGATCTTTAAAATATATTGATATAATGATAAATGTAATTGCTTCTATCTAAACACCATGGGGTCAAAGTGGATAATCAATCCTCTATATGATTTCATTGTTACATATAAGATTTTGAATTTTGTTAAACACTGTTGTAGGTTTTGAATTTTGATAAACGCTAGTGTAGATTTTTGTCTTGGCAATGTTATATGTATTATGCAAGACTAGTTTCCTCATACACATTTTACTTTTCTATTTTTTTCGATTGGGATCAGTCAAAGCACCAATCCAAAATTTTAAAGTGAACTTCATAAAATTCAAATATAGTAAATGATCACAATTGTTTTGCTAATTAATACAATTATTTATGCTTATTACCTTTAAATGTCTAGGAGTATGTTAGAACCGGTAATTATAATAGATCTCAAGAACTTGAATTTAAATGATTGAAACTTAATATGGTATTTTATTATTATTATTTTGTTTTATAGAGATTTACACATTCTTGAAAACAAATTATCGTTTTATAGTTTGTAGAATTACAACCTCTAATTCACATTGTACAAGTCAAGGGCAACATTTTACTCATCACCAACGATAATTTAGATCAAAATGCCATTTGTCCTTCTTCAGTTAATCCATAACATTATAAATACCTCATAAGGTTGAAATGTTATATCATCAAACTAAAATTACTTTCTTTACAAAATAATCTTAGGTCCATTTTTTCAGTATTTTCTTACATAAAGTTACAAAGAAGATGTCGAGTGCTCAGTTCAATGCTGGACAAGGTCATGGTCAGGCCGAGGTACTCTTTTGAGCATTCGAAGATACTTATTTGTTTTGATTTTGAAGCAAAATTTTTGAGCTAATGTTGCATCAAAACATGATGAGATGTTTTTATTATTTATTGAATAATGAAGAAAGTCATCGTGTATATTTGAATTTATGTCCATGAGTAGCTTAATTGTGAGTTTTCATATGTTCGTGTGTGTGTATATATTGTGAAAATAGATTTTATCCAATATAAGTATGCAACACGAACATCAATGTGCCATAATTTTAATTATTTGATAACATTAAAATTTTATATAGACACATCGAGTATGTTAAATTCCGACATATTTATATTTTTTGGGCAGGCCAAGACGCAACAATGGATCGACTCGGCTAAGAGCACCGCAGAATCTGCCCATGACAAGGCCTGCAATGCAGCTGGAAAAACCCAAGAGGATGCCCAAAGAAGCAAAGAGGAAAGTGCTGGATTCCTTCAGCAGGTTGTTATAAATATATAATATAGTTATAATTTCACTTGTTATGAAATGAAATATTATTAATATACCATATAGTTTAATTTTCTTTTAAATATAATATTTTTATTGTTATTCAGACGGGGGAGCAAATGGTTCATATGGCTCAAGGCGCCATTGATGGTGTGAAGAACACTCTGGGGATGGGCGATAAGAAGTGAAAGAAAGCCCGTAATTTGGGAATTTAGTGGAAATTTGTTTGGATTTTTTTTTTCTTTGTTGTTATTAGCACTTGTTGCTTTCTTTGTTTTTCTGTGTAGTGATGAATTTGTCCTTTGATTTGAGAATTCTTTGTATTAGAACTCTCATCATATGAAATAATGAGATTTTTTTTCGACCGATGAAAATTTAGCCGTTTGTAGAATATTTGTATCAACTACTAATATGCTATTTTAAATGCTTCATGTGCCACAAAGGCCATGGTGCGACGATCACAATCACTAAAAAATGCTCTTTTTCTAATAAAAAGATTTTTCATTGAAAAGAGCATAAATTATTAGCTTGAAGGGAGCACAAAAAATCTGAAAATTTTTTCGATGGAAAAATTCATCTGCACTACTAAAAAATGCTCTTATTCCATGCGTGAAGGAGACAAAAAAATCTGACGATTTTTGTCGATGGAAAAACATTAATAATTTTTTCTGACGAAAAAATTCTTCAAAATATTTCACTGAATATTCCAAGAAATTAGTGATCGAATATCTGTTACAAAATATGCCCCCCGTACATTTTTCAATGGAATTTTCATCGAAAAATGTATTTAACAATTTTTACTTAAAAGTGAAATGTTTTATGTATATTAAAAAATATTATTATTCATGTTAAGCATGAGACCAATAAACCTGCTCACACTATTGCTAGGAATTTTGTAGATTTAGCTGGTGTTTCTGATTCAATTCCGAATGTAGTAATTTTAGTGATTTAGTATTTGGACGTTGTACTCAATAACTAGATACTTCGAAATGTGTATAAAGATTAAAAAACATAAAATTTAATGTATACATAAAAAATTGATGAGATTGATTAAAGTTATTATATTTATAAATAATGAAAACAACCAATAAAATTGACAGAGGGATATTATTCACTGCCAATTAATTGCCTTGATTTATTTCGTCTTATTATCAAATGATATTATGCATACACATGTATACAGGAGAAATTATTATGACTAGCTTTAACTGCACACTCGATGCATATGTATAAAATGATGAAAAATAACTTATATATATTAAGATATGAAGAATGAACATTATTTCTATTTATATTTAATAATCAGAGTATTATTATATATTATGATAAATTAGATTACATACATAATTTAATATAAAGTTAGTGGAATTGTGGGTGGTTATTATTAGAATAAATTAATGTAAATGAGTATTTTAGGTAAAATATTCGAAACAATACTAATTAGAGCCTCACACTTTATAAAAGGTATAAATTATATCATGTATTGCTTTAACAATGTCCTTATTTTAAATTTTATTTATTTATTAAATGCAACAGTTAAATCGTGCCAAACTCATCAATTAGATAAAAAAGTAATTTTTATCTGGCATTTCGGGTACACTGCATCTTCAAACATAGGAATTTTCCATTGATTGTGATAAAATTCTTATCAATAATTACAGCAAGATAAAATTAAATTGGTAAAAACTTATTTAATTAATCCAACAAAAAATAGACCATGTCAATGGCTTTATGTACTTTGATTATTTTTTCACAGACCACAAGTAAAAATTATTTGCAATAGTTCGCGAATAATCCTGAGGTTTGGCCTACACAGAAACACCTCTTGAGATTTCAAAAATTACGGCACTAATACTTTTTGTAATTAGATTAATAGTGGGTCTACTTATATGTTTCAATCAATTTGTTATACTTTCTGGAATAGGGGGTATTATTATAATTTCACAAATCACAAGAGCTATTTTTATAATTAAATTAATGCTCAAGGGTTGTTGAGATAATTGTCACAAATCCTTATTCTTATTTTGCTAATTTCAGCAAAGCTTCCTAAAATTATAAATATTCTCTAAATAATCAAACTTTGCTATACTAATGGGTGGTACAAAATATTTCTTCTTTATGCTTGTTAAATTGAAAATTCACTAAGAAAACGAGTAATTTAATTAGATTTTAGGGAATATAATTTTAAATGATCAAAACATTATGGTACTTTCTTATCAAGATTTACACATTCTTTAAGAGTAATTATCTTTTTACAGTTGGTAAAATTACAACCTCTAATTCACACTGTACAAGTCAAAAGCAGCAATTTACTCATCACCAACAATATTTTAGATCAAAATTCCATTTGTCATTTTTTTATTAACTGATAACATTATAAATAATGCCTTATAAGATGGAAGTTTTAATCACAGCCACTATCATTTGAAAAGATCTTATCATTTTCTTACTTCAAAATTTTTAGAGAAGATGTCGAGTGCTCAGTTCAATGCTGGACAATCTCATGGCCAGGCCGAGGTAATCTACAAGCATTTGTGCATACTTATCTATTAAATTAATGATCATGATATGTGATTCTCACATACCTTAAGTATTATGTATTAATTAATTATTAAAATTATCTATATTGTATATTAATTCACATAGTATTTTCAATTTGGTTCCACTTTAGATGAGACAATTATAAAATGTGATAACATTTTCAATTTGGTTTCTTGTTATAAAATATGACAATTATAACCTTATTTGTTGTATAAATAGAAAGTGATTGGAGACACTTGAAAATTGATGTTATAGCTATCTATGTCTGGAAATATCCATTTTTATCCTCGACTTTATGTTTTCATTTTGATAACCATATAAGAAAAATATATAAATATGTAAAATACACAAAATAAATTCCATTTAGCATATTGAATTCCACATTCCAAAATGATGTTTCATTTTTTATTTAATTCCTTTCAATATATATACCATATATATTGCATTTATTACTAAATATGTTTATAATGAAATATCTAGTACGCATGGCATGCATTTAAAGTATGGAATAGGAAATAAAATATTTTTTGAAACAGGGAATCCGAACCACCATTTTAGAAGTACAAAGTGATAACAGTTATAGTAGTAGGTTGTGAGTCATGTAGTGATAGTTACCATAAATTACATATAAAAACAGTAGTTACCATAAATTAAATTTATGAGTAGCCACATAAATCAAGACACTTTAAACATAGCATATAAAAATGCACGAAAATAAGGACAATTGAAAAAGATCAAAAGGTGTAGATGATGGGAAATGTTTGTGTGTATTTATTGAAAATAATGAAGAAAAGAAATCTCATATATTTGGTTTGGATGATGAAAAACTTGTATATGTACTGGGCAGGCCAAGACGCAACAATGGATCGACTCGGCCAAGAGCACTGCAGAATCAGCCCATGACAAGGCCTGCGATGCAGCTGGAAAAACCCAAGAGCAGGCCCAAAGAAGCAAAGAGGAAAGTGCTGGATTCCTTCAACAGGTTGGTTATAATATAGTTATAATCTCACTTGTTATGAAATGAAATATTATTAATATACCATATAGTTTAATTTTCTTTTAACTATAATATTTTTATTTAATTTTGTCACTGTTATACAGACCGGAGAGCAAATGGTTAATATGGCTCAAGGCGCCATTGATGGTGTGAAGAACACTCTTGGAATGGGTGACAAGAAATGA
>JACFYI010003746.1:48239-87198 GCA_014898755.1 Handroanthus guayacan
TCCTCCTTAAGCTGCTCCAATAAGCTGCAGCTTTTTCCCATCATTTCCACCTCATTCTCTTCCAAAAACTTCCTCATTTTCTTCCCCTCCTCTTTCAATCTCTTCCTCTCCCTCTTCCATTCCGCTTCCTTGAACGCGAAAATCATAAGTTCGCGCTCGTATAATTGGCTTTCAGCTTCTCTTATGGACATAATCTCATTGACTTCACCTTGAAGAAGCCTCGCTTTGTTCTTCAAAACTTCTACTGCCCTTTCATTTAAGCTGTTATGGTGAGCTTTTGTTTGAGAGCTGCCCATGCTTGTGCTTATGCTTATGCTTAAGCTGTTGTGGGCTTTTTCTTTATTTTTTTGGTGTTTGTTAGAGTGTGTAGTGGTGGAAATAGATGTGTTAGATCAACTGTTGTCTTGAATTTCAGGACATATGAAAGTGGGGACATGTATTATTTACATATATCTTATGAGGGGGAATGTTGTTGAGTGCACATTTAGTGGTGTCCAATAATTAATGTGTGAGTGCCTTTCATTTGCCTAAGTTTTAGGCAATTATATGTATATATACACATACATATAGTATTCAGGTGAAATTTGACGTTATGTCTGGTTTAAGGGTTTTGATGTGGAAAGAAAAGTACAAAGGAAAAGGGAAATGAATTAGAGAAATATAAAGCTTCAAGTTCGTCTGATTATTAAAAAAATAAAAATGAAAAATAAAATACAATGAGAAAACGAATGGTAAAAACGGAGTGACTTTTCCCTATTCCTGCTACATTTTCTCTCACATTTTCTTCTTCTTCATATTTCCTTCTCCAACCAAACAATCAAACTTGTTTTCTTTAACATTTTAATTTCTTTTCCTAACTAAAATTCTCCCACGATTTTCCAGTATTTGGCAAAAATTGGAGGAGGTAAACTTATCATATACTGTCTTTAAAAAAATTATATATAGAACTCGACTAATGCAGTCTTTTAATTTGACCATGTAAATTATATAATTATCATTATTTGCATTTATAAACTTTATGATTTTATATTTTTCAAATAATGACATAAATTATTTTAAAATATGGAATTTAACATATTGTAATATGTAAAAACAAGTCATAATTTATAAAAGCTCCTACAATTCAAAAGAATACATGAGTACCTTAGTAGACATAACATTTTCTTCCTTTAACAATAAGTCTACGATTAATGTATTTCCAAAAAAAAATAAGAAAAAATGTAAAGGTATAGCCAAATCCTTCTTAGGTAACAGTACCACATAGGCATTTTGGATCCTATATTTCACTCTATGTTTCATCTTTTCTTCTCATAGAATTCTATGAATATATGCTGAGTAGATTTGAATTGTATCTCAATGTTTATTTAAGAAAATAATTTACACAGTTGGCTTTTATTTAAATTACGAAATAAAAGATGGAACATGCTTTTAAAATAGAAAATCTAAACTGTAACACAGGGCATAATTTTGTTTAAGCATTAGAGTTTCTTCAAACTCGATTCCAAACACATAAATTAAACCGTGAAAACACATTTTTAGCCACCCGATAGTTTTTCTTTTTTCTTTTTTTGGCTTCAAATACCATGTGAAAGTGAAACAAACATAGGCTCCCCAAAATAATTTTGATTGACGTATGTCATGATTAACAATTTAAATTTCCGACAACTTTAAGACTTCCGACTCTTATATCAAAATAAGTCTGAAAACTCTAAAGCTCTTAATTTGCACTCATTTACTGCCCCACTAACGTACTTATGTACAATACATGCCTAACAAACATCTGAAAAGTAGGCCCCAAACACGGCTCTTATCTTTGAATAGCAGAAAATAGTACTCCCATGTTGGGAAAATTTTGATCCCTTAATTATATTACTAACTTAATTTACCCTTCTTACAAACCCCTCGTCACATTGTGTCCCCAATTTTTTCTAAATTTTATCTAGTCTTGCTCTCCCATGAACTTTTTGCATTAATGTTAACAAAAAAGAACAAGTGTTTAACTCTTACGACAACTTCAAAAGTGTTTTAGTTAGGCGTTATCAATTGACTAGAGTATCGACGAAAGTCCGACATCAGATGGAATTATGATAAGTTATGAACGCAACGTGACGACATCTATGTATGAAAACATAAACTGAATTAGTGATATACTTCTTTAAGGGCGAAAACTGAAATTATCTCTGCCGTATTCAATATTTTTGGTGTTACAAGAAAAGGGTCTCTCATTTAACTCAAATCATTTATGGGTTGCTCGTGAGAGGGGGCTCCCCCCATGCATTTCAGATGTTGACATTTTGTGAGCATGAACTGATCATAAAAGCAGACTCTAATAGTAAGAATTGATTGATATACACAAAGTCACATGTAAATTATTAGGTGCAATTTGGAGGTATTAGCTGATTTTTGATGTTTCCGTAAACAGAGTGGTCCTACATATTTTGCAGAGAATATATATGCATGTAAATTTATTATGTCACAAGGACTCGGATATATGGAGCATCCTAAGACTTGCAGTGACACTTTCTTTCTTTCTTTCTTTCTTTCTTTCTTTTTTGTGTGTGTGTGTGTGTTTTTTGGGATAAGGATGGCATATGAAGATTATTACGGGTTGAGTCGAGGTCGATCAAACAATTTATTTGTTTAGTATTGGTTAAATTAGTTGATGATGTTTTTTTATCAATGGCTGTATTTTTTTGAAATTATATTTAGAATTTTGCCTTTCATAAAAGTTTTAAACAATTTAAAGAGGTCAAGTATTGATGATCACTTATGTCTTTGGCTATCCAGATGTAATAGCTTTTGGGCTAGTCAAACGCAATAATTAACGTGTACATGAACAATAGAACTTATAGTTTCAAGCCGACCATGATGATAGTCTCAATTTGATATACCTAATATATACCTCAGGGGTATAAAAGTAAAATAACAAATTAGTCAGATTTAAACATGATTAATGGTAAATATAAATAATTAATGAATGAAGCCATACTTAAAGAAAATGGGCCTGCGAGCCCATAAATCCACTAATCTCAACTTAAGTACTATAAATACCCCCTAATGACGACGAAATGGGGGGCTCATTCTAGCATACGATAGTCTTAGAGAAAATTTTCGCCATACCACACACACTTTTCGATACACAAGAGGACTAGAGCAAATTTTTGGCAAAGAGCATGTTTTCTCGATCGAAGTTTGATGCGTTCTCAAGTCAAGATCTCAAGAATTTCCTTGTTGATCCCTAGTCCTAATTTTGGGCTACATCACAATTGTTTAAGACGAAGTCCTAGAGGATATAATGGCTGTACAAATCCAGTAACTAATATCAAATTTGAGAAGCGTTTAGCCATTTGGGTCAGCTTGTGGTGTAAAAAAATGTTCAGTTATTTTTCTAATTTACATTTTAAGATCTTAGCATGCTGTTCTACACTTCAATTTTAATTATCTTAATTACAAAATTAGAATTTGGAATTAGTAACATCTTATAAATTTTAATATCTCTTTTTACTCAAATACTTCAATTACATATTTTTAAAAAAAGATTTAATATCTTTTAAACTGGAAAGAGCTTATAAAATATTTTAAATAAACATAGCCTAAATACCCCCTTAATCAGTTTTTCAGAAATTAGGTCAACAACCTTTAATTACTATGACAAAAGTGAAATCCAAGTCCTAGTTAAGGTGTAGATTAAATTAGTCGTTAAAACTAATTCATATTTCTATTCGTAAGTTTCATACTTACTTGAATAGCATAAGTTGGAGCTCGCTCGCTCTCTCTGTGTTTGTTTTTTTTTTTATTAAGTGAAAAAGGAAGGAGGCATTGGTTGGAGTTGTCAACTCTTAATAGTTTCTACCTGAAATTGTCCGAAAAATCATTTTATTGTTTTTTAATTTTAAAAAAAAGAGGGAAAACAAAGAAAAAAAAAAAAAAGAAAAACCGATAAAGGGGTGAAAACATGGAATGGTGTGCATTGATGGATGGGATTTCCTGACAACAATCTCATTTGTATTCTAAATATTGCCAAAATTTTACGTTGCTTGTAATTTATTGTCTTACATTACTGCCAATTGCAGGCCCAAAAATTAAATATTTATGTCTAAAAGGATTTTTAATTGGCCGTTTGAGTTGCAATTTTTATTCCTTTGGTTCAAAAAAGAACTGAGGGCAAAAAAAAACAAAAAAAAAAAAGAGAAGGGGAAAAAAAATCTACTTATTATAGTCCTCACAATTTTCAAATTTTGTCTGGGCTTTGCACATAGACTGCAACGTCCATCATTCGTTGGGTCACACCTGAGGCCCAAATATTATTGGGCACCTAGATAAATTATATTACCCTCCAGCAACTAGGAGGAAAAGTATTACAATCCCCTGTGAGGGGGATTACGTGTTTACAACTATAACTTGTCACAACTCTCTATCAAAGGTTTATAATTATGACTTATTACAACTCTTTATCAAATGGGTTGCATTATGGCAGCTGTCGATCATCACATCATATCTCGTAGAATGCCCCGATTCTTCATTTTCTCGACATTGATTATCAATCGTGCAAGCATCTTACAAACTCATCCTATTTGATTCTCATAGAATAATTCTGACACTAAAATCTCAATTCATTTAAAAAAACACACGCCCATTATTCCAGTAAAAACACTTCTTCTAAACAATTTTTAATATTTTATTTATAAATATTGCAATTGGATGTTCTTTATTCACATTCCATATCCAAGAATTAGGTCAACAATTGCATTCAAATCCACCAAACATTAAATTTGATGGGAAAATGCTAGTGAGACCTAGTTAGTGATTATGTCATTAACTAATATATTAACAACCACAACAAGAAATAAATTGACTTTACATTACAAGTGGAAGTAGATAAAAATATTGCTTATAGACCATTTCTTTGCTAGGCAATGCTATTGACTAGGCTTAATTTGTCCCATATTTTAAAGCATATAATTATTATATCTAGTTCCACTTATGGGGGACACAAAGTGAATTCACAAGTCTAATCTAAATTCTTCTACACAAAGATCAAAAGTTAATTTCAACTACTAATTTGGAAGAACCAAAATCATTTCTTTGGAAAGTAATAAAGATTATAAGCCATAAGCATGTGATTAATGATTGTGGGGGACCATCTTTAGAAAGTTATCACCTTTTGGTGAGTTTATTATACTAATTATAGGTCAATTATTTACTTCAAATTAAAAAAACAAGTTATTTCTCTTTACCCATCATATTTTTTGTGTTTTTTTACAAATTCTGATAATAAAAAAATACTTCAAAAGTATTTAAGAGGGTGCTTGACATTACCTCTACTTTTAAATGAAGTAATTTTTATGTAAAGAAGTTGAAAAAGTATTGTAAAAATGAATAGTAAAAGTTAAGAGGATAAGTCACCTTTGTAGCTGACTATCCTTGGTCATGTTCTAAAATGAAGAGAATTAAAAAGTATCAAAAGGTTATTGCAGAAGTTGTAAATAGAAAAGTATTAAGGATCCATGTGATATCCACACAATAATAAGAGATCTTGCATAGTAATTTTTCTAATAAAAAATACAAAAACAAATTAATTCAAACCCATTAAACATGATCACAAAATTTGTAGCATAAACTCACAAAAGACCAAAAAATAAAAAAACATATTACTATAGTGGTCAGTCTCGCTTTAAATTTTAACTGGAGGAATAGGGTGATAAAAAATAGAAGGTAGTATAAGTAAGTTTTGCTTTTTTTCTTCCAACTTAGAGAATGACTTATGAAATCAATTTTCAAAAATAAATAAATAAAGGTTTTTGCAAGTGATCCAATTTTAAAAATGAAAAAAATCATATACATACATACATACATATATATATGTAATAAAACAAATTTGATTAACAATAAAATTAATAAAAGAGTAATCAATTTCACCCCATCAAGGGACCTTGAACAACCCTAATTGACTGCATCAGCAAGGTTCAGTCAACTCCGGTTCCTTGTTACTTTAGGTCACCTTTTTCCTTCGGATCAATGGCTTATATCAATAAAAATGTTTCTAATCAGATCTTAACCGTTATTTAGAGCGCGGGAGAACTAAGAAAAGGGCCCGCATCATCCGGAGCTTTTCGCTGCACTCCAGTGAATAAGTCCTCCTAAATCACGGCTCGAATTGCACACCGTTGGACCCTGCCAATGGGTCCCACGTGGATAAACCCAAATGGAAGAGACAAGGGAATTTCTGTTAGCTCTGATGGGTTGTTGGTTTTGGGGTTTGTTTCCAAGAATGCCCCTAAAGTTGTTGAGTTATAACCAAAATAACACATATTTTGACTGGTCATAAAACTCGAGTGGCGAAATTTTGGTCCCTTATTAGTGAAAAGTCATTTTTCTCCCCATTATTATCAAAGTGTTATGTTTTATTTTTAGAAAATATATTTATTTATTTTTTTTATAGAAAGATTCATTTATGAAATGTGTTAAATAAGAAATATATAATTTGTATAATTTGACCAATTGGATTAATAAATTATTTTGACATTTTATTTTGAGAAATATGTATTATTCTCTTATTTTTAATTAATGTTAATTCTAAGTAGCTACTGGTACTTCATCAAATTCATATCTGGGTCTAAGGGGAAAAAAATTAGAAAAAGCATGAAGCCTGTGTATTTTCATTAAATCTTTCACTAAGTTATAATATTGGTGAAAAAGTTTAAGTTGATATATAAATTATCAGGACAATTAACTTTCCAAATCACTTATATTCGTTGAGTCTATGCTGTTTGTTGTGAATTCAAAAGAGTTTGATAATTTTTATCTTTTTGCAATCCTTTTTTCATTCAATACGATAGATATTACAGTAGTTATCTATAGGAATGATTTTTTTTTTCAAAGAAAAAAAGAACATTTAATCTTACTTTCTCTTTCATGAAGTATAATACAACACATATATAAGTGTGAATTCACATAAACAAGAGCATTTAGAATTTGTTGTTTTTTTTAATGAAATTATCTAGTTTTTACCGCGTAAAGTGACTTTTAGGTACCTTCATGTTGAGCATTTTACTATGGGGTTGGTGAATCCTAGTAAAATGATTCCACTAAAATAAATTAATTAACATGCATTTTTCACATGTTTTGTCTTTATACTTTTGTATGTTACATTATTAATCTTCTACTATGGAAAAGCTAAAAAAAAAAAACCTACGTAGTTTGTAGTTTTGTATTCATGTCCTTGTCTTGAAGAATCTTGTCTCTCTAGCATACATGCATTTCCCCAAATTTAGTCCGAGTACATGGTCCATAGCGTCCTAGCATTAATGCCATGTTTACTTGAAGAATTGGGATAATAGGGGTTTAATTACGAATACTTTATTCAGTAATTTAAAATTAAGATAGTAAAAAAGAAATATTATTTACTTTAGTGGTTTAAGTTAGTTTATTTATCTTATTAGTTTGGTAAAATTTATTCATTTTTTTATTTTGAAAGATATGTATCACCGAAACAATATTGAGAAGAGTTTTTTTTTTTGGCAAATACAAGTTTAACACAAAAACTACAAAATTAACAAAGGAAAGTGGATAGAGCATAAATTAAAAATTATAACAAGATATTGATAAACAAATGAGAATTTGCCTTTCTTCCAAATGAGCTCAAAGATTGCATGGAGAAATAAATAAATAAATAAATAAATAACCTTCTAGCAAAATATGCCAAATCCCTTTGGTGCTTTTTTCTTTTTTTTGGGTAATATAAAATGTATTTTTCATAACAATTAAGAATCGCCACGTAAATAATCAAATATTGTTAAAAATTTGGTTTGTTAAACCTACTAAATTTGGGATTTTACTTAAACTCCCCTTATCTATGTTAAACCCAGGTTTAGGAGTTAGCATCGTGCTCTTAGACATGCAAAGTAAACAATGGTTGTTGATAATTATAATAAATAAAACCACCTTTATTTTGTTCAGTAAACATGTATTGAGAAATAAAATCTTTTTTTTTTTTTTTGGGTACTATTTTCCTTCCGATAATTTTCATTTATCTAATAACTTCACATTATGTATCATATTTTTAAGTTCATCTCTCTCTATAATTTTCTTTGATATGTAGTAATTAATACATAGTAAATATGGAGATTGGAAAGAGATTTAGTGAATAGTAAGTTGAATTTATTTCTAGTTAGGAGAGTTATTTTTATTATTCCTATTGTATTCATATGTATGGGTGGCAATTAGCGTCATCTTGTGACCTTTCAAGATGTTGAATCTACAACTCAAAATTCTATTAGACTCCTCGAACGAAGTCAGCTCATTGTGAACCAAAGGAAAAGGATTTCTTGAGATTATGAGGGTATTTTTGTCTTTTGAACCTTTTATAGACTAGACTCACATCAATAACAATTTTTTTCTTTTTCGAAAAGAAAATTATTCGATTTGGATGCCATGTCCGCATATAAACAATTAAAACAATGATGCTTCCCGCAATTATTTTAGTTAAGAAACTACATAAATTATTTTTTTAATATGATTTTTACAAATTTTCTAAATAATTACCCAAATAGATTAAAACACTTTCTTCCTACGAGTCCATGCGTACAATTTCAGTGATATTTTAATTAAACAGCAATTTAAATTTACCAATAAATTATTTTTGCAATATTCACATCAAGTCTTTATAATTACATGTGCACCATATTTTATATGGAACTCAATAAATTCACTATACAACCTTATAATAATTGTCCTTTGTGTGCCCATAATTAATATTCATGAATGGATCCAAATAGCATAAATATTGTCCCATGTACTATATGGAGAAATCATTCTTTTTTTTTTTTTTTTTCCAGAAATCATTCATTATTGTGGACATACTTTGTCTTTTCAGAATGAAATACTATAACTTAGATGTTGTTTTTAATGAACTATAATTAATTAAATGGTACAAATTCAATAAAAGAATTGAATATATGCACTCTTTATAAAATATGAGGATTTTAAGAGCAACTAACTACTTGAAATGATTTTTAATATATCGATTAATTAATCGTATTTAAATTAGAAAAAGTATCAAACAATTTTTGGGCATTTGTTCTTCTATTTTCTCATCTCCCACGATTATTCATTCAGTTTTGTTATTTTGCCTACAGTGAATTCAAATAAATTCATTTAAATAATTAAGAAAAAATATTTCACATAAAAATATATAAAAGTTTTTACTTTCTATATATATTAAAATTTTTATGCACACACATAATTATATGTTAAAAAAGGAACAAATATATATAGATTTTAGGAAGATCTTACTTTATTCTTGAACGGGCCATGTTTCAGCCTTTGTTCCTTATCTTTTTGTCATCAATTGATAAATGTGACACATAAAAAAATTGAAAAAAAAAGAGGATGTTGAATTCATTTTTCTTAAATGTTTTCACCAAAGAACATCACACGAAATAAAGTTATTAGAGATAAATATGTTTTCAATGATTTATATATGAGAATGATTAACTTTAGAAAAAAAATTAATCAGAAATGAATCCAAGATAAGTAATATGTTATGACTATCAATATACTATTGATAGTTATTTCTGAAAGAATATATTTCGATTGTTAGAAAAAAAAAATGTAATGTAAACAGTATTATGCTTAATTTTATTTTAAGAGGATGGCCAATTTTACTCAAATTAGAGCCTTTATGCTATCAATACACGTAACTCTAACTGATTGCATAGAGAAAAAGATATCAGTAAAGGACCTGTAAGCTCGTAATTTTGATAGTTGACACATGAGTATTTTTTTTTTAATATAAGTTTCATTATATGATTAAAAAATAAGTACTAAAATTTAATCATTCCAAATCAATTCGGGTGGGTTGGGTGGGTTCGGGTCGGGTTGGTGCATAAGTATAATAGAAAAAATGCCAACCCGAACTCAACCCAACCCGACACTCAACCCGAAATACTCAACCCTAATCCAACCCAACTGAGTTCGGGTTGACCTGAATTTCAATTGGGTCACCCAACAATCCGAATAACCCAACCCAACCCGAAAAAAACCCAATCCAACCTGAATTATTATATTCATTTTCTTTCAAATCTGACACAACCCGACCCAACCCAACCCGACTTGACCCGAAATACACAAAAAAAATTTAAAAAATTTCAAGAAAATTACAAGCAAGCATAAACATAAAAAAAAAGGCAAACATTTTAAACAAATAACTTACAATCCAAATTACACACAAATCAAGTCAACAAACTATGGTTTAGGAATTAAAACATAAATACAAATACATAAATATTACAATAATATGGAGAAAAAAATAGTCTTAAAAAATTAAGTTATTTGGGTTGGGTCGGGTCATGATTACCTGATTTTGTTTTTCAGGTTATCGGGTTGACCCGACCTGATTTTCTTTTTTCGGGTTGACAATCGGGTCAACCCGAACCCGAAAATCCCAAACCCAAACCAGTTTTTTTCAGGTGGGTCGGGTCGGGTTCGTCGGGTCGGGTTAGGGTTTGACACCCCTACAAATCATGATACCCATTAAAGTAATATCCATTAAAGTATATATACTTAATTTTTTATTTTTTTATTTTTATTTTTATTTTTCCTTTTTCCTTCTTTTGCAAATATGGGGAGCCCAATGAAATCACCAAAGGATAATAAGCATAAAAGGAAAGAATAAATGTAGCGCCCTGGGTTCCGAGGATGGTGATCGAGACCCCGAAACCTGGAGTGCCACTCGCGAACGGACTAACTAAAAACCATGAGCAGAAACTAAAATATATTGGCATTCATCTAAGTTCAAAACGTCAATATTACAAGCCGATCGAAACTTACAAAATACAAATCCAAACTAAACATTCGCTTACACAACCAGGAGGCCCTATACAAGCTTACTAAGTTCAAAATTCTAATATTTGGCCTAAGTCAAAATATGATCTGATATATGTCAAAAGCATACTAACATACTAACTGGAGTTATCTTATGTCAGCTGGACCACATAGCAGATTTCCTACATATAAATAATGAAATTATGAGTCTACTGATCTAGTAAAATTTATAATGGGAAACAAGGAATACAGAATTCGATTGATAAGCATTTGAAGAGTGAGATTCAAACGATATACAAATGGAGTACAATAGCTCAACAATGAACATTTCAGAATCAAGAATATGAATGTGATTTCATATCTTTTCAGAACGAACAAGAGGAACAAAAACAGACTGATAACAAACAAGCTTGTATCACATTCACGTCAATTAATCATATGGCTGAATTCAATCTTTTGGTAGGTCTGTCACCCTTATATCACCAACATGTATCATTATATTATCCTTATCTCTCAAACTCTCGAAGGAGCATCAAACAACTGGAAAAGCACAGACGACATACGTGCTTTAAGGTAGTCCCTTCGAACCCTACCTCCAGGGCTCGTTCAAACTATCCCACAAGAGAAAATCCCAGAGGCTCAGAATGTCAACCCGATGTTGTCCCATCCGATACCCCTGTTCATTCCTAGGGCCCAACTAAAAATTGACATTCTGGCAGGTTAAAAACAAACGGAGTATATCGAAACATGTAGGAAGCATATAGCCACTAGGGCACAACTTGATTTGGCCAATCATATCAATAGACAATCCAAACATGTGCATTCATATTGAGCAAACGAATCAGAGTTGACCATGGACTTGAGGATTTCGTTTTGAAGTCATAATCACGCTTAGAGAGGTTAAATATGGACAAATCTATTGAAAATGAACGTTAAATTCAAAACTCATTTGAATCGCAACTTGAGTTAAGGAAATAATAGTTTGACAAACTTTAAATCATTGAAAAGGAGTAGTAAATAGGTTTAAAATAACAAAAGAAGTCAAATTTCGAAATTTAGACACTGCCATAGATGCGTCCGCGCTTGAAAATGGGCACACTCGCACTGAACGGCACAAGTTTTTTGGTTTGGGCGCGACGGAGGTACTATTCACGTGCGGTCACACCGTGAACAGTATCATGCGCAGTATTTTTTTTTCTTTTCCTAAAAAATCTTCGGACTTTTCCCTACAACTTTTGTAAAGCGCGTTACATTAAATTCTAAGCCTAGCTATTTTTAAAAATTAAAGAAAGTAACTAAAATCAATTTATTTATTACTTTTCTTTCTTTGATTTTCGTTTCAAATCTTCCATTTTTTTGTTCCAAATACATATTTTGAGATGATTTTAGGTGTGATGACATTTATAAATCATAGTTTTAACTTTGGTTTAGGATTTTTATATAAAGAAATCGTGATCAAATTATAAAATCATATTTTTATCCGTTTTCTTATATTTCTAAGTATTCAAGTCTTATAATGAGCCCATATCTCCTGTCTCTTTTCATTTTTTGTCACAAATCTCATAGTCCAAGGTTCGAATATGGTCAAGTCGTGGTTCACAAGATAATCATCATTTTAACAAATAACAAGGAGGATATGAGCCACTAGAAGCAAAAGTGAACATGATCAACAAAATTTAAAACACATATGGCTCATTCAAGATACAAAAATAATAGCAACATGATGATCATAGAGCATGCTTAGAAGGAAAATATGAGCTATAAGTCTTACTTGTTTAGCTTCTAAACTTGTCTTGACAAATGCTAAGAGTTTCGAGTTCCGAGTTTCTCCGTAACAATGCCTAAACCGAGTCGTACATACTAATATCAAACTCTATATTTCATCATCAAAATCATATAAACAAGATTCAAGCTTGACTTACCAATGGTAGAGTGTTACACCTTTAGATCTTTCCTTTGATTTCTTTCAAAACTTGAGCTTATAAGTGGGTGTGTGTGTGCCGAGATTTAAGAGAGGAGAGGGAATAATATGGCTGGGTTTTCAGATTTTGGATGGTACAAAGGGTGTAATTCTAGCCTCAAACCCCTTTTATTGAGTATAAAGGTTGCTTGGTCAAAGGGTTTTCCATCATTGGGGCATGGCTTGCCACCCACTACCATAGTTCACCATGCTTGGCAATCATTTTCTGATTTTATTGTATATATATATGATATATATATAGAGCTGAAATATTTAATGTGTTTATATATATATGTATATGCATGGGCTGAATTTGGGAAAATAATTGGGCCATCACTTGGGCTAACTTGGGATCTAATTGGGCCGAAATTACGGTAAAAATCGAGGCCCAATTGAGAGAAAGACATTTGGGCACGTGACACGTGATTTTGAAATTTAACGTTACTCGTTTTCTTGAATTCGTTTTGAATTTCTAAAATTGACAAATTTTGAAATTCTCAAGTTAAGGAAATCTCTGAGTGTTACAATAAAAATGAAAAAAAAGAGAGTAAATCTATATACAAAATTTATTTTTTCAAGTCTAACTATTATGCCTATGATAAACAAAAAGGAACTCAATCTAAAATTAATTAGTCTAGTCGTACCTAATTCCTAAAAAATCCCAAATTCGTAAATAAACCATTCTCCATGGGCATTATAGGCACACCAAAAATCTCCGTCTGCGTTTACGGATTCCGTTGTGGGTGCTCTGTGTTTTGAGGATTTCACAGAATAACAAAACCAGCCAGAAGAAAAAGAAAAGGAGAAACTCGGAGAGAAACATAGAGACAGAGAAAAAGAGGAGCGAGAGGAATACATTTTCCATTCCCTAAGGAAAGGAAAAGTAGTTGCATTGGGGGAGGAATTTTGCTTTTCTTCCGGTCCTCTTATAATCTTGATACATACATATATTGATATATATGCGGACAAACAGAGATTTATATTAAGGTTGAGGTCCACAATTACATCCTCCGCGACGTTCCCTGTGTGATTCTTAAACCCTCATTGTCGTCTCGTAACAGCATTTCCTCGTATTTCAGACGTTATTACAGAAGCCAGGGAAAGAATATAAGAAGAATACTTGATATATTGGGAGTTTTAGTGTGTATTCATTGGATGTACGCATATACATGCTGTGGTTATACGTATATGTGCATGGTTGGACGAAATTTTTGATGGGTTTTTACGTATTAGCTCTTTGAGGAAGTATCTTGGGGTCTGACTGCCTCCAATCCCAGAAATGGTATGGAAGTTTTTTTCTTTGGGCATGGAATTCTTGCATTTTGTCAGGTGTTTTTGGCGATTCTAAGTTAAAATGTGATAATAGAAAGAGCAGATTTCAAGTAAACATTTTTGGTGATTGTTGCTGATGATGTGCTAAGTTGGGAGCTTGGATTAGTTTAAAGTTTTTCTTTAGTTTGGGAAGAACAAAAGACTTTTCAGCTTACATTTCATGTTTCTTATGAAGTTTTCTCCAAGGAAAGATTCCAGCTTGGGGCGCCGGAGAAATTTTTAATATAATATTTGCATGAGTTGAAGTTCCATGTTTAAGCTTATGAATTTTTTGATTCTGTATATTTTAATCTTTCTACAATTTTCAGAAGATATCCAGTAGGAGAAGTATCACATAATAATAATTAGATGCTTTTGCCAAGAGTATGAGCATAACTCCACGGTATAATGGGTCCAAAAGCTTGGTTTTTCCCCTGCTCGGAAATTTTTAGCCTCTGGCTGTGTGAATTGTAAATCTGAAGCTATCATTAAACTGTGTCATCTTATACGAAATTTGAAATTATGGTGGTCTATGGGTGCATGAAATTGATTCTTGGCTTCTTTGGGAGCAATTAGTCCAGGGGAAGAGTTGGCACAATAATACATTTGGGAGTACTTATTAATATCATTTTTATTATTTATTTATTTTCGATATATTATTCTTCGAAGGTTTTTTAGACATTCAGAAACCCAGTTTGATATGGGTGGATTTCTTCTCTGTCTACTAGTATGTATCATCAAATTGGTTATGGATACATGTATCATCAAATTGGTTATGGATACATCAGTGTCTTTAATATTAAAGAAAAAGTGTTTGTACAGAAAATAGTGGATTTCAGCAGTAGAAAAATATATGGCGTCAGGGG
Source organism: Handroanthus guayacan (assembly GCA_014898755.1). Classification (NCBI taxonomy): domain Eukaryota; kingdom Viridiplantae; phylum Streptophyta; class Magnoliopsida; order Lamiales; family Bignoniaceae; genus Handroanthus; species Handroanthus guayacan. The sequence continues at coordinate 63,201 of JACFYI010003746.1, forward strand.
CATTCTTAATAAATCAAAGTTAGTTAGTGGCTTCTTTGGTGGAAATTTAAAGTAAATCGACTTCACCTTGACACTTTAAGGAAAGAGGCCACAGAAATCTTGTGAAACAATTGGTTTCTTGTATATTTTGGTGTGTCTAATAGGATTCGAAAGAAACTTTGAGAGCTGGTCTTAATATTATTGCACGTATGTTTTATATGTTGCTGGGTCTTGTCATCAATTGCTAAATATAGCTGCATTTTTATAGATTCTTGATGTCTGTTTTGGCTGCTAAATTGTTCGAATAGAAAGGAATAAAATCTTGGTGATGTACTGCAGTTTTCCTATGTAACAAATTGCCAATCTGTACATTATGTTGTTTAGATTGCATTTAAGAAGTTGACTAAGAGCAAATCTACTTGCCATTCAGACTTTTTCAGCCAGTACAGCGGTTGGATCTCTTGTGTGGGTGGAGGACCCTGAGGTAGCTTGGATAGATGGGGAAGTTGTGGAAGTAAATGGTGAAGAGATCAAAGTACTTTGTACATCAGGAAAAACAGTAAGTACTTCATGTGTGAATTCTTTTTTCTCATCTGGAACATGTAGTATTTGGCATGCTCAATTATTTTTCTCAAATATTTTCCTTTCCTAAATGCTCTCTCGTTTTTCTTTTGTACTCTTCTTTTTTTATTTGGCATGTATATAGTTTCCAAATAAGGATGTTCAGATAGTAAGTCAAACTGTTTTGGCAATGGTTTATACATTCTGAGTATCTCTCCCTATGTGTTTGTGAGTTGGGAGTGTGGATTGAATTCAGCAGCAGGTCATCTTTGTGAGTGTAGTCAGTTATCCAATTGGGGTATCTGAAATATAAAATAAAGAAATTTCAGTTGGCTGCAACTTTGGCATGCTTAGATAGCTTGAAGTTTCCTCAGTCATATGATGCGCGTGATCCAGCATCAGGGGTCTGTCCAAATTTAAAATTGACTTTTACGAGCCCCCAAATATAAATGTTGGCATGCTGAAGTTTAATGTTTTCTATATTCTTAGTGAATGAGTCTTGCTTACCCTAGGATCAGAACTAAGTGATCGCTTCTAGCATGGAAAGTCCAATATGTTAAAGGTTAAATTTTATGTGTGTGTATGTGTGTGTATAAATATGTTATAAACTTTATGTGTGTGTGAGTGTGTGTATAAATATATTATAATTAAAAATGTATCCATCTTTATGTATTTCGCATACTAAAGTTTTTTCTGTGCATGGATATTTTATGGAACATGGTGCTTCCTATTGCATAATATCTTGTGTTGCTGATAACTCTTGACAATTCTGACACTGAAGCAGCTGCTAATTATCTATTGACACAAATTGATGCTCATAATTCTTAGCTCTGGTGTATTCTGTTGTCAAACTCACATTATGTCAGTAGCGGCTGCATATATATATTACTGTAATATCTGATAAGAGAAGAGTCTTCTGGTGGTGATTGATCCTAGACCTGGGATCATTTAATGAAGTACCTCTCATTGTTTCCTTATCTTTACCATGTAGATCGTGGCTAACGCTGCCAATGTATACCCAGAGGATCCTGATGCACCTCCCTGTGGGGTGGATGATATGACAAAGCTTGCTTATCTTCATGAGCCAGGCGTCCTGCACAATTTGAGATGTAGATACGATATGAATGAAATATATGTGAGTAGCCTTCAGTGATTAAGTTTTCTAGATGTCTCCGAATGAAGGATGTCATTTGTCTCTCATCTCTAACTTGCTTCTCCACACAACATAATCTTTTGCTACTACTTTGTTTCTGTGATTCAGTTCTCTTGTCTTTTCTTGAGACGGTGACTTTGCAATTTATACTGTGTCCTCACATAAATTTGTCTTTCGCCAATGACGCTGACACCACTAATTATGCCTTTTGGACCCTCCTATAAGAATATTTTCTTCATCCTGCAACATGTATCAGAATATTGTTTCTTCTTCTTCTTCTTCTCCTTTCATTTTTTTTCTTCTCTCTCTCTCTCTCTCTCTCTTTTTTAACAGTTCGTATTTTTACACAATTTTTGTGCATACAATTTCATGAACATACAATAAAGGTGGTTTTTGCAGACCTATACAGGTAACATATTGATAGCAGTGAACCCCTTCCAACGGTTACCTCATCTATACAGTAATCATATGATGGAACAGTACAAAGGAATGGCACTTGGGGAGCTCAGCCCACACCCTTTTGCAATTGCAGATTCTGCTTACAGGCAATATTTTGTGTTTTCAAGATGTTTAAGCTTGAAAAACCCTGCTATTTTTTGATGTTTCTTGACAACAAGTACACTGCACGGCTGAATGCAGGCAGATGATTAATGAAGGTATAAGCCAGGCAATATTGGTTAGTGGAGAGAGTGGAGCTGGTAAAACAGAAAGTACAAAGATGCTAATGCAGTATCTTGCATATATGGGAGGCAGAGTTGCTGCTGAAGGACGAACAGCGGAGCAGCAAGTGCTCGAGGTTTGCATGTCAATGAAATAACTTATTCTATCCCTACATATTTGATATATGGTTTTGTCTTGATATCTTAACCCCTCCACCCCATCCAAGAAGAGCAAAGCAAATATAAGACAGAGAAGAGCCAAGTTTTGCATTTAATTCTTTTCCTTTCCCTGCTCAAGTCTCTTATTTATTTATTTATCACAGTCAAATCCCGTTCTGGAAGCATTTGGCAACGCAAAGACGGTGAGAAACAACAATTCAAGGTCAGCTGATTTGATTCAAAATACATATTTGTGTAGTGGTTATGACTGATATATTTTTTTAAAGTTTTGTTTTGAAAGATAAATTGCTCTTTCATGGCAGCCGCTTTGGCAAATTTGTGGAGATACAATTCAATAACAGGGGTAGGATTTCTGGTGCTGCAATTAGAACTTATCTGCTGGAAAGGTCGCGTGTTTGCCAAATCTCTGATCCCGAAAGAAACTATCATTGCTTTTATATGCTTTGTGCTGCCCCAGAAGAGGTAATATTCACCTGCATTTACTACCTCTATTTTTCTAGTATGACCAAATTTGTAGTTTTATTTTTCATATAGTACATATAATATATTCAAGGTCAAACTGATAATGTATCCACCTAGCCTATCTTCTGCCCAGTTCATAAAATGCTTCCTTAAGTGTAGTTATAACATTTATTATAGAGCATTTTAGAAGCTACTAAATTAGCTATGGTTAACATTTAAACTAGTCTCCACATAGACAGTTTGGTTAGCTGCTATGCTACTGATTATACCCACCTCTCCATATGATGAAGTGTGCAACCTGGAATTGTAAAATTCTTTTTCTTTTTCCTTAAAAAAATCAACTTGAATGAACTTCCGTGGGATGGATACGGTCTCTGCCATTTCCATCGGTTCATAATGATTTTGACTCTATGCTAATCTTTGATTGGAGAATATAATGCTTCGACAGGATATTCAAAAATACAAATTGGGAAATCCAAGGACATTTCGCTATTTAAATCAGTCAAATTGTTATGAATTGGATGGAGTTGATGACTCCAAAGAATATCTTTCCACAAGGAGGGCTATGGATGTCGTTGGGATTGGTTCTGATGAACAGGTATCAATACTTTGATGTTTTTTGTCATTATATTCATTACTTACATTGTAGTAAAGTTTCCATTTGCAGGATGCAATTTTCCGAGTTGTGGCTGCAATTCTCCACTTGGGCAATATTGAGTTCAAAAAGGTAAGTGAAAGTGATGGTTCAGAACCCAAGGATGATCAGTCTCGATTCCATCTTGAAACAGCAGCTGATCTCTTAATGTAAGCATCCTTTTCTATTACTTCCTCCCTTCTATTTGCACTTTTCTATATAGTGTCCCTGTTTTCTGATATTTTATGGTGGATCAAAAAGTTCTACATCTAAAATTCTTGTTTAGGTGCAATGAGAAATCTCTGGAGGACTCTTTGTGCAAACGTGTCATGGTTACTCGTGATGAGACCATAACAAAAAGCCTGGATCCGGATGCTGCAGCAACCAGTAGAGATGCTTTGGCTAAAATTGTCTACTCAAGATTGTTTGATTGGTTAGCAATATAAATAATGTGAAATTTTATTACTTGCCACCACTACATATGTTTTACTCAGGTGTAATTGCCCTCTGAGTCAGGCTCGTGAACAAGATCAACCGTTCGATTGGACAAGATCCTGATTCAAAATTCTTAATTGGGGTGCTGGATATCTATGGCTTTGAGAGTTTCAAGACAAACAGGTGCTTAACCGGTATGCTTAATCTTCATCATTCACAGAGATTAATATCCTTTAGAATGCTGTATAAACATATTCCCATTGACTTATTATATGGCAGTAGCCTTTGGAATCCAATGCTTTTTGCAGCCCTATTTTTTGTATGCTTAAGTAACTTGTGGTATTGCTCATACTAAGGCTGTGACATTCACCCTAGGATTTAGGTCTAGTGAAATGGTTCTACTCACATAGGGAAAGAATTTTGTGAATGTTTATTTTCGTCTTTTGCTAGCCTGTCTTCTTATTTGTGGTTATCATGTAATGCAAAAATATATTACTTTTAAGCCATTGAGCTTTTGCAGAAATATTTTACTTGAAGAGCTTTATGCTTAGTTTTGTTACTTCTCACGTTCTTCTTTCAGCTTCGAGCAGTTCTGTATAAATTTGACTAATGAGAAACTGCAGCAACATTTCAATCAGGTGAGCAAATGATATTATATGGCCTGCTCTTTTGTAGAAGAATTCTGAATAGAGATTTATTTGCTATTTTTTCTTTTCTGCCAGCATGTTTTCAAGATGGAACAAGAAGAATATACAAAAGAAGAAATTGATTGGAGTTACATAGAGTTCGTTGATAATCAAGATATTCTTGATCTTATTGAAAAGGTTTGAATACTTTGAATACTATATGTTCCCTAGTTGAATGTGCAATCTTTCTTGCTTATTATTTTTCTAAAGCTTGACCTTATAATTGTTTGACCTTTATATGTTTGAGACATGCATATGCTCTAAATAATCAACTAGTAGCTTTTAGCCTTGTCTTTTGTTCAGAAACTAAAGTTCTTTTGCATTATTTTTGTGAGCTTAGCTCTGTTTTTGGCATTGGATTAAGCACAATATTTTGTTTGTAAAGATGCCAACTTTTCCTTGTAGCATCAAACATTCAAGGTGACAACAAATGCGTTTCTCATAGCAGACTTCTATTTTGAGTTCATTTTAGTTTTATTTTAGAAAATTTTCTTGTCTGACCCTTTAATTTATGATGGGATTTGTTACTTTCAGAAACCTGGTGGCATTATTGCTCTTCTTGATGAGGCTTGGTATGTATTTGTTTAATTCTGGTTCTTGTAAACAGTATTAGAAGCTGTTTAATGGCACACTTTATCAGTTGCTTAAATTGCTTATTTGTTGTAGCATGTTTCCAAGATCTACCCACGAGACATTTGCACAGAAGCTGTACCAGACATTCAAAGATCACAAACGTTTCGCCAAGCCAAAGTTGTCGCGTACTGACTTTACCATTTGCCATTATGCAGGAGATGTATGCATATGTTATGTTAAGCAAACTATAGCTGTGACTTAGACAACATAGCTAGAGAAAAGCCATAGCTACTCAATGTGAATTTCATGTGATACACATTGATTGCAGGTTACTTACCAAACAGAACTGTTCCTGGACAAGAACAAGGACTATGTTATTGCTGAGCATCAGGCTCTACTTTGTGCATCAAATTGCTCTTTTGTCTCTGGTCTTTTCCCACCTTTACCTGAGGAATCTTCTAAATCATCAAAATTCTCTTCCATTGGTTCTCAATTTAAGGTTCATTTCTTTTGTTTATTCCTGAACAATGGGTACTATACTGTGTTGCTTCTGTCCAGTGACTCCAGTTTAATCCTGTCTATGTATCTAATACAGCAACAATTGCAAGCTCTGCTTGAGACGCTAAATGCAACGCAGCCACACTACATTCGGTGTGTGAAGCCAAATAATCTTCTAAAGCCTTCTATCTTTGAGAATTCTAATGTATTGCAGCAACTTTGCTGTGGGGTGAGTTTTAGTTGTGATTAGATTATAGTAGCCATCATGTTGTTGCAGTCATCATTGTTATTATAATTTTATCTGCATTCTTAACTGGATTTATTTTAGCTAGAGGTCTGAAATAACTAAAAACATGGTGTCCAGGGGGTTATGGAGGCAATCAGGATAAGTTGTGCTGGATTTCCCACTCGGAAAACATTTGATGAATTCATAAGTCGTTTCAAAATCCTTGATCCTAGTGTTGTAAATGGAAGGTAAATCCAGAAACCAGCTTTTACTGTGGTATTATCAAGTGTTTATTCTATCCATACAGTTGAAGAATTGGCTTACATTAAATCCAAGGATATAAGATTAATTTTGCTCCATAAATTCTTGTCCAGAACACAAGAATGAAAAATCTGTGTACCTTAAGATCTGTAACACTTAAGCAAATGAAAATTTGCGAATAGAATCAGTTATTTTACATGCATAGGCATGCACTGAAACTCTTCCTAATGCGGCATGAATCAAATTGAAACTCTGCGGATCATGATTGTTTTGTATTACACTGTTCTGGAATCTTCAAAATAAAATCATGTTCTTTTCTGTTGCTTGTGAAGTTGAGTTTCCTCACTCTCAACCTTGTGGGCTAGCTCCAATGCTTATTTTGTTGGGTTCACTGAAGAAGATTCATTAGCTTTTGTACTTTTCACTTTCTTTTAAGGACAATTGTGTCATCATTTAGCAAAAACTTGAATTAAATATGTGATCTTGTTTAAGATGTTATGAATTGTTAACCTCATATTTTCTTTTGGTATCTCACGTTAACATTACACCAATCAACTTGAATTAAGTATTTCTCTGCACTACTTCCTTAAGGAGTACTTCTTTTGACTTACTTAATGTGCTTCACATAACCTAGACTTCAGGTCTTTCCATTCACTTTTTTGTTGTTATGATGCAATTTACACTTGATTTCCACCCCAGACTCTTGATTTCCCTCCATAATTCCTGTTACATCATTTCCTTTAAATTTGTTAGGGTTGCATGGCACTGACTTTCGTACTCTTTTTATTTTTTATTATTTTTTTAATTTTTTATCATATTTTAAAATTCCTTATACTTCTGATAGTTATGATGAGGTGGCTGCTTGTCGAAGAATTTTGGAAAAAGTCGATCTTAAAGGTTATCAGGTACTTTTCATCGTATGCTCTGTGCTTATTTTCTGATGAATGTTTGATCATCATTGCCTTTGTAGATGAAGTTTGTACTGGAATTTGGTCTTTTTGCTGCTTTGAACTTGTGTGAACCATAGAACTGAATTGTGCGTGCTTACAGGAAATACGAGGTTTACCCATGCACATGGGTGTCATGGGTTTCAATATTTGTTAACTGATCATGTTGCAACATTCCACTGTTGAGATATTCCTTTTCCCTCCTATGAAATTGAGTATTTTTTGGCCTTCCAGAAAAGCATAACATGAAAACAATTTGTTCATGTACTTGTATGGAAGGTGCTTTCTCCACATCTGGTGTAATTTGCCTACCACGAATAACTTTTTACTCTTCATTTTGGTCTATTAAGAGTTCGTAACTTTTCCGAAGTACTTATAATATGTCTTCTTTTGCCTTGCTGTACCAAAGGAAAAGTGTATTAATTAGTTTATTCCTCATTTGTGCAGTGTCCCTTTCAGGCTGTCACTTGAAATTTCAGTTTCACTTACAATGTCATAGTTATAATCATCTAATGTGTTGAAAAGAGACAGCAAATATAAATTCCTCCTGTTACATCTGGTTTTACAGATTGGCAAAACAAAAGTGTTTCTGAGAGCTGGTCAGATGGCAGAACTAGATGCTAATCGGAGTCAGGTGCTTGGAAGATCTGCGTGCATAATCCAGGGAAAAGTTCGTTCATATTTGGCACGCAAAACCTTTATCTTATTACGCATGTCAGCTGTACAAATCCAAGCTGTGTGTAGAGGTATTGATTGGTGTAATGGTTTTACTTTCGTCTCTTATGCATGTCAACGAATATGAGAAATATTCCAAACGATCATATTATTCCTTTAGTCTGTTAATTATAATTTCTTTGGGATGTCAGGCCATGTTGCACGCCATATTTATGAGCACAAGAGGAGAACTGCTGCTGCTTTACTCATCCAGAAAGATGCACGCATGTTTCTTTGTAGAAAAACTTTCGCACTTTTGTCCTCTTCTGCTCTTCTGATTCAAGCAGGAATGCGGGGAATGGTTGCTCGTGATGAGTTTCGATTTAGAAAGATAGAACAAGCAGCCATTGTCATCCAGGTAATTTCATGCAAAAAGGAGGTGGCACTAATTCACTATTTTCTTTTTGCTAGCTTCCATGGAATTTATAACTTTAACTCATGTCTTCTAAAATAATCCATCCTACCTTGCCTTTGATTCTTATTTTCAAAAAGTTTGGACTAATGCACTTCCCTGTGGTGGAATGTACTCCAGAGTTGTTGTCGAGGATACTTGGCCTTCACTAGGTATTTGAGGTTGACGGTAGCAGCAATTGCTACTCAGTGTGCCTGGAGAGCAAAAAAGGCTCGCAAAGAACTACGAATTCTTAAATTGGTGAGTTTTTTTCTTCACTTGTACTTGTGTGTAAAAATTTACTGAGGAAGACGTGTGCTTGTTAGTCCTTGTTTAATGATGTTATAGTTGAGGGCAATGTTGTCTCCGAGATACAACTGATAAACTTATGTTGGACTTGAAACTCGATTCTTGATACAAAGGCGAAGGCCGACTCAGCTACGCCTTGTTTCAGTTTTGGTACTTAGAATGCCTACTTCAGATAACTTTGACCTCTTTGCTAGTCTTATGTTACTTTTGTATTGTTGAATCAGAATGGTGTTCTTTCTTTAAATCAGAAGCCGAGCTCATATCCTTGGCCTTAGAAAAAGAATTCAGCCCACATGTGAAGGGGCACGCTGAGGCATTCAAATGATGTTTTCTACTCATTATGAACTGAAGCTTTTAGATGAAGCAGTCTATGCTTTTATGTGTTCTATTGATTTTTTTCAACAAGTTATTTGTGTGACTAAATTGTTAGTTCCTTTAGTTAGTTGTTAATCTGTTTTGTGTGGTTCTCTCCTCTTAAAACAACAATTAGTTTGACTGTGTGAGATTGCAAAGTATGATGATTCATGCTTTTTTGTTGCTCCAATTTTGACTCTGAAGTGCCCAAATGTTTTTAGAGTGATCCAAGTCTTCCGATTGAATCATCTAGTATTTTTGCTATCATGGGAAAAAGACAAAAAGAAAAAAGGGGGGAAAAAAATGGCTGACTCTGTGCATTCCTTCTCAGGCTGCAAAGGAAACTGGAGCACTCCAAGAAGCCAAAAGCAAGCTGGAAAAGCAAGTTGAAGAATTAACTTGGCGTCTGCAGTTGGAGAAACGAATGAGGGTATTTTGTTTTATGCATTTCGCTTTAACAATAACTTTCATGTAGAAATTTGTAATGGTTGGTGCCTCTTCATATCATAATGAATGAAAGCAAAGATAGCATCCGGTTCTATCATATTTCCTGATTGTTTAATCTCTGTCTCCAGGCCGACCTTGAGGAAGCTAAAAATCAGGAAACTGCAAAACTACAATCTGCTTTAGAGAAAATGCAGATGCAGTTTCAAGAAACTAAAGAACAGCTGCTGAAGGAACTTGAAGCTGCAAAAAAGGTAGCTGAGCAAGCTCCTGTTACACAAGAGGTTCCCGTTGTTGATCATGAGCTGGTCAATAAGCTAACAGCTGAAAATGAAAAGCTGAAGGTGAGTTCTCATTTTTCAAGTCAGATTGATTTGTATCTTGATGAGATCTGCATTTGCAACATCTAATGGATAATGGTAAATTGGTATTCGTGGCTCAGTCTTTAGTAAATTCTTTGGAAAAGAGAATAGATGAAACTGAGAAGAAATATGAAGAAACTAACAAGCTTAGTGAGGATAGATTAAAGCAAGCTTTGGATGCAGAGTCGAAGATAATTCAATTAAAGACTGCAATGCAGAAGTAAATTCTCATCTTACTCAACTTCGAAGTACTTAAAAAATTTCGATGGCTTGGGCGTTTGGCTTATGATGTTGTTCCTTTGGCCTTTTATTTTAGACTTGAAGAGAAACTATCAGATATAGAAACCGAAGACCAGATTCTCCGTCGACAAGCTTTGATAAATGCTCCTTCTAGGAAAATGTCTGGACATTTATTTCAAATCAATCAGGTTTGGGTATAATCTTAGTCATGCTTCATGGCATTATGTAGGTTTGATTCTTATACTTTTGCTTTCATTTTGCAGCCTGTGGTCAATGGGAATCATGTAAGTGACCTTTACAAATTGGCAGTTTGATGTTATTTGTACAATCTGTTATATAACACAATCATATTGTCTATCGGCTTGATCATGTTTCAAAGCTCTTTATACAGGAACCCCAGAGTGGAACACCCATGAAAAGATTTGGCACTTTCTCTGACAACAAGCTGAGGAGATCCACTGTAGAAAGGCACCGTGTACGCCATTCACTTTCAGATAATCATTTCTGTTCTGTTTTGCTTTTTGTGCCTTCTTTGGCTATTGGCATTAAGATTGCTAGATTAGGATAATAGTCAGCCCATGAAACCAATGGATTTTCATTCAATCTTTGGATTACAAGTGCGCATGCCTAAAGTGAAAAAAACTTAATTCTGTGGATCATTGTTTGGGAGTGGCATAAGAATGCACTAAAAGAGTATAATCTATGATGACTGTGGCCTTAATACTTGAGATGAGCAAATTTTACTTTTGCTTGTTTATTCGATATGCACTATCAAACTGAAAACCAGAAGATAAACTGGAGTGTATCTCAGTGGTTTTCATTGTCTTTCTCTGCTTTCGACTCTCACAGGATGAAGAAATAAAGACAAATTACAAGACAGATAATAAGTTGAACGAATTCACTCCTTTACTTATTTGCAAATGATTGTTTTGGTGGTTCCAGGAGAATGTAGACGCTCTCTTTAGGTGCATCACGGGAGATCTTGGATTCAGTGAAGGAAAACCAGTTGCTGCATTCACCATTTACAAATGCCTCATTCACTGGAGATCCTTTGAAGCTGAAAGAACTAGTGTATTTGATCGGCTTATTCAGACTATCGGTTCTGAAATAGAGGTACATTCTGGAATACTTAAGTCAAGCTGTAACTCTCCTGTTAGCATTCTGCATTTCTTTGGTTAAAATTTGACCCAAAAAAAAGAAACAGAAAAGAAAGGAAAAAGAAAAGCACTGTCTGATACAGAATGGAATAGTTCCATGATGATTCACTTGTTTCCCTTCAGTAATGTGATTCAACTTTTTATATTTTAATAAATTCTACTGTAGTTAACATTGGTATCGTGTTGCAGGACCAGACAAACAATGATTACATGGCTTATTGGCTTTCCAACACCTCTACACTACTCTTTTTACTTCAACAAACATTAAAAGCTACTACAGTTTCAACTCCTAGGAAACCTCCCCAACCTACATCATTCTTCGGAAGGATGGCCCGAGTATGATGATTTTATTTATTTCCGTTATAAATGTCCTTTTTTTAACAGAATTATATCTGAAAGATGAGTTCGTTTTAGGCATTTCGTAGGAATTTGAATAAGCACAACTGAGTAACTATACGTGTTAAATTTTTTCCAGAGTTTTCGGTCGTCTCCTTCTTCTGCTAACCTTCCTATAGGTGGCCTGGACGGAGTATGTCAAGTTGAGGCCAAGTATCCAGCTTTGCTGTTTAAGCAACAGTTAACAGCTTATGTTGAGAAGATTTATGGAATCATTCGTGATAATGCAAAGAAGGAATTATCATCTCTTCTTTCCTCGTGTATACAGGTAGCACGTCCCTTTTTCGAAGATTTAGTCTTCCGTTGATTTGTTTGCTTCTCCCTGCTATTTCCTCGTACAATTTCTTTGGCCTTGGGTTTTTGTATTTATACTTTGCAGTATCCATTTTATGTTCTTTGAGGTTTAGAAATAAAAATGCATTTGACAACCAACTGCATGCCAAATGCTTACTTATTTACTTCCTTTCGTTGATGAATTGGCCTCCTATTTCTATGAAAAATTTGGTGTTTTATTCTACTGTCCATATCTACAAATTCTGATGTTCATATTTTGAATTCGAATATATCATACTCAGGCAGCCAAAACATCAAGAGGAAATGCTTTGCGATCATCTAGCCGATCCTTCAACAACAGTTCTCCTACTAGCCCTTGGCAAAGCATTGTTGAGAGCCTAGATGGGCTTCTAAGTACTCTGAAAGATAATTTTGTACGTACAACTAACTAAATTATTATTCGACGAATCTGCACTTCATCTCATGTAAGTTGTTGTTTCAGGTTCCCATCGTCCTTGTACAGAGAATCTTCACCCAAGTTTTCTCTTACATAAACATTCAGCTCTTCAATAGGTAGCTCATGAACCTTCTTCTCTGTGACATTTTAATAAATTCTGCCAGATTCATTTATGGGCTTGTAATCTTGTTTCGTATTTGCAGCCTCCTTCTCCGTAGAGAGTGCTGCACGTTTACTCATGGGGAATATGTAAAGGCAGGGTTAGCTGAATTAGAACTTTGGTGCGGACGATCACAAGAGGTATGCCACTGTTTATAGCATGTAAAACTGTTATTCATGTCATCGTATTTTCATACTGAGTAGTATAGATTTAAGAGATTGAGTAAATTACAGTATGCAGGCTCGTCGTGGGATGAATTAAAACATGTACGGCAGGCTGTAGGATTTCTGGTGCGTGCTTTTCTTCTTTCCAACTATCTACTTCCTCTCGAGATAGAGATGATATTATAAATTGCTACAATGAGTGCAAATTCAACCAAAAGTGATCTTTTATATCACGCTACAACATGAATGCACATTGTTTCGACATGGTGAAATAATATATAGTAATTAGACTAATATCTTACCTCTTGTTCAGGTCATACACCAAAAATCACGGATAACCTATGACGATCTCACCACCGACCTGTGCCCCGTAAGGCCGTCTTTTCCTCTTTCTTGTTTTCATTTTAGGTTTTTTGTTTTGTTCATTTCTTTTTTTGTATTTTATGCTTCTCCCTTAGCTTTGCACTGGGTAGGGTCTTGCGAAAAATGTATATATGCTTTGTGCAATCGATATAGATGTAATTTTATGCCCGGAAATTATCATTTAATATCTCATTGACTGATTCTCGATGTCCATCGGAGCCTATAAGCAGTCTTACCTACTATTCTTTTTCCTGCAATCCTTCTGTTCCTAAAAGTGTAATTATGCATAAAAGATTCCAGTCATTATCCTTGAAATGATGAATATTTGCGTATACATGATTTTGAGGAGTTACATTTATGTAATATAATCCGTTCACAGGTACTAAGCATTCAACAGCTTTATAGAATCTGCACTCTTTATTGGGATGACGACTACAACACACGAAGTGTATCTCCAGATGTGAGTTCCCCTTCCTTTTCCTTTTCTCGTTTACATTCACAACTTTCACCGCTTTGTTGTGGTACCACCAAAATTTTCGTTTTGAAAATTACGTCGTATTACATAACCCTCTTTATAACGGTCTCGACAGGTAATATCTAGCATGAAGATACTCATGACAGAGGAGTCTAACGACGCTGACAGTAGTTCATTTTTGTTGGACGATAATTCAAGGTACGATGATACGATATAGACTCTTCAGGAAAGCAAAACATCAATTCCCAGTATTAATAATTAACCCTTTATATGATACTGCAGCATCCCCTTCTCAGTCGATGATATTAGCAGTTCTCTCCGGCAGACAGATTTCACAGGCGTAAAACCTGTTGCCGAACTTCTTGAAAATCCCGGTTTTGAATTTTTGCAGGGATAAGGCTGTCGTATTTTTTTTAGCATTGTCCTTTGTATATCCATTTCCCTGATTTTTTTTTTCTTTCGTCTAATTGCGTTTCTCCTTAACATTGTCATCACTGGCCCGAATGTATAGTTGCTTAGTTAGTTACATAGGTTTGGTCAGAAGGGGGCAGTGATGAAATTTTCCCACCTAGCCAATTCTTTTACATAGGTTTTGTAGTAACCATTGATGAAAAATAGTCTTGGTGAGTAGCTGATATTGCCTCCCAAGTTTCAGGTGTTTAATTGATAACATTTATCAAAAGTTTCATTCTTTATGTCCTGGTGAATAAAATCTCCGGATTATCGCCTCAACATCTCCTCCGGTGGGTCTGACTACAGAAACACCCACTACAGTATGGAAATTTGCAATAATACTCCTCGCATTGTTTCAGTTGATAGGAACATTACCGGAGTTTGTGTGTATTACTGTTGGACTGAAACATTTCTACCCCTGTTAATCTAATATGTTTAAGTTTTCAGGGGATCTGATTGTAATATTGCATATATTACATTATGTTCTCCACCAGCTCAACTCATTGTGAGGAACGTTATCATAGTTTTTGGAACCACAAGGGTTATTTCTGTAATTAAGCCAAATATTACTAAAATGTTTTCCGTCAATGTGAAATTATAACTTTTGTTGCGTTTAAGAATCAGCTCGGGTTGAAGTTTATGAAAATCTTGTTTGTCATTGATGGGCAAAGGCAATGATGAGCTTATACTAATCGGCTGCCATGATTTTCCATGGGAGCTGCTATCGAAAGTTATGTTGGCATCTCCATTATTCTATACTTTTTAAAGCTCTGGAGATGCAGAATATGCAGTACCGTCGTTATTTGATGTATCTTTATAGTTGATTACAAGAATTTTGATGTTTTAGCCTCCCTTCCCGTAGTTTTAAGTAAACACGTGGGTTAATTTGGAAGCAACGAAAAGAATTTAGATGGTGTCTAGCTGTACTTTGGATCTTTTATTCTAATTTATTTTCAAGTCATATTCCATTTCACGGATTTATGCCAAGCCTGTGGCATCTACAATCTTGTGTTTTATAAGGAAATATTCAATATACTTGGTGTGTATTTATGACATAGGACAAAAATAAAGCAATATTTTAGAATAGGGGATTCTAACCGGTTTGGGTGAGCTTATAAGCTCTTAACCAGCATATAACATGTCAAAAAGTGTTCGGTAAATCATTTTAGAAATAAGTTCATAAGTTTCAAAAATAATACGTCAGGATCTTGTAAATTATTTTAAAAAATGTAATGAGTTCCCAGTTTATTGTTAAGATCTCAACATATTCTTTTAGTTTTAAAATTTTTAATTGCAAGGCTGTCAAACAACTTCCAAGCTCTAATGTCTCATATCATTCAACAATTTTAACAACTTATTTTAAAAATAAAATCTGACATCGAAGTGATTTCAAAATCCAGTTTTGATGGAAAAAATAAGAAATAAACATTTATTTGTCCTTAGGGTAATGGGCTTGAGTCCATCATATGGCACCTAAGCCACAGGCAACAACAATGGTCATAATTTGTTCTGCCCAATTTAAAAATTTTAGGGGCTACGTCCCTTAATGATATAATTTTTGTTTATACTTTCACAAGGAAAACTAATAACAATGTTTTAATTTGTTCAAATTTTTTTTTATAAAATTATATTTTTCAATAGTACAGCTTCCGTTAATATATATACATAATGGAAAATAAACAACAGTGGCTGTTCTGCACAACCCATTAAATTAAAACCTACATTCTTCAATTTCACCACTTTTATCCATAATTTTGTTATACAAACTAATATCAATGTAGGTAATGTGGATAACTCTTGTATATCCACATCAATATAAAAGCGTCTAGAAGAGTGTATTAGTTGATAGTTTGTTAGTGGGAAGGTTTCTTTGAAAATATCTTACAAGATATTCTTGATATATTCTAGTGAATTTTAAAAATTCTTTTTCAAGTATGACATGTTCTTATTTTTATCGTTCATTTGAGGAAGAGAGTAATATAAATAGATGATAGAATCCATTTCTAAACCATTCATAAGTTGAAGTCTAAGTAAAGTTAGTTCTCTTATCACAACTTCTTTTTCCTTGTATGTTTGTTCTTTATGCATGGTGGCATGAGTAAAACCGCATACAAACTTGAAAACACAATAATTTATTTCTGTATGTGATATCAATGATGTCATTGTAGTGATCAAATAGAGATAATGACATGAGGAAAGTTGCACACAAGCACTAGTGGGTGCTTAAGCTCATATTTTATCTTTATAAATTAGGGTAAATGTCATCAATACCTTATATTTTCATTTTTTATCACTTTAATCTCTCATATTTTATTTTTGGCATTAGAATTTCTAAATTAATAAATTTGTACCACTATGATCCTTTAATTAACTTTGGCCAATTTTTGCTAGAAAGATGACCCACATCAGCACACTTGCCATTTGAAAAGGGCAAAATTGCCATTTATGCAATGAATAAAAAATAAAAAAATATACAAATAAGAGACCTTGTAAATAATAGTAGATAATAATGTTATTTGTAGGGATAATGCTTCTGCGGGTACAAAAAATGTTGGTGATTGGTAAGAACTCTTGTGTAGATATTTTCTCTTTTCTTTATTCCTTTCTTAAATAAAAATTTTTCCTTTTTAAATGGTAGGATTTTGACGTGAGTCTTTTTTCTGGCAAGAAGTGGCCAGATTTGACTAAAATATCAAAATGATACAAATTTATTACTTTAATTTAGAGACCTTAAAGTCAAAAATGAAATTTGAGGGACTAAAGTGAAAAAAATGAAAACATTGGAAATAATTAATGATACTTGCCCTATAAATTTTCAGAGAGATAGTGTGCAATATGAGTAATGTCAATGGACTCTTATGTGTATGATGATATGCATTGACAATCATATGTAATATAACAACAATCAACATTCATATGTAATATGAAAACAATCAAAGAAGTAGATTGTTACGCTCGGCCATAGCTTTCACCGGATAAGTGACAAGACTAAGAACTGCAGAATTGAAAGTGGAAAAAGAAGAAATTTCACTCTAAAGCTTGAATAGTGCAAGATCAATTATCGCAATTGAAATCGTATTATTTGATTTGCACTGCTATAAACTCATATCTATTGTATTTATTGATTTGTGTTATAGGTTAAAAAGAAAAAGTGATGGAAAAAATTATTAGAAAACTAAAAATAGGAGTGAAAAATAAAGGAAGAAAACAAAAAACAAGCAAAGAAAAGTGAAGAAATATTTCTTCCACGGACAATAACTTTTCGTGTAAAGAAGTCAAGAAGCAAAAGGAGTGAAAAAAGTGAGAATTCCACAACAAAATCAACATCACCGTCATGTTCTTCTTTGCTTTGTACAAGTTAAATACAATATTTGTATATGAATAAAGCTTAGGCATTGTGGAAGTAAGAATCCTATAATACATAACTTCTCAAATTTTAGTGGGGGTTAAAAAAAAAAAAAAAAAGAAAAGAAAGAAAAAAAAGATCAAAACCAAAAGCAACTTGGGCCACGCCATTAAGTGAAAGAGTAAGCATTACCCAACTCATGGAGCATGTAATGAAGCTCTTCGACAACATACAAAGAGCAATTTAAGAAAATTTGAAGTTATGTGATTTTTCAAATTATCAAGTATTCTTCAATTTAATTTTGATCCCTTTCTATAAAGCAACTATTAATTTAAACAATGAAGATATATATATATATATATATATTTTTGTGAATTTAGTGACGCTTTAATTAAGACCCTTTTCAAGTCTTTATTTCTATGTGGAGAAAGTCTTTCTCCCATAAATATTTTATGGTGTTAAAAATAAAGCATAAATTATCATTTCCTATAGATAACTATTTGCTAAAACTTAAAAGTGAAATGTAAGTCCCTCTTTTTCATGGGGAATGTCACTGTATGAATATTTTCAAAGGATTAAAAGGATTTTAACAAAAGTAAATATTACATTATTGTAAGGGATAATTATCTTTATGCTCATTGAGATTTGTCATAATTGTCAAAACATACTTTGAGGTTTAAGTAATTATCATTACACCTCCTATTATTGGTGGAGCTCACGCATAATTACAATTGCACCCCTTTATTCAGGGAGTCTATTTGTAATATTGTATGATTTTCAGGATGCGTAATGATAATTATCTATCAAATAAACTAACAATAAAAGGTTTGTAATAGTAATTATTCAAACCTCGCGGGATGTTTTAATAATTATGTCAAACTTCAAGGGCTATTGAGGTAATTATTCCTTATCTTAACTTATAAAAGATATTAAAAAAAGAAAGAATTAATGCTTTTTCCTAAAAAAAGGGTCAAATTTCTTACTCCAACAAACTTCATGTTTTCAAGCACTGTGTGTTTCCTAATAAACGAAACAAACAATACAAAAGTGATGGATTAATATAACTCGTATATATTTCCTATATTAAGAATCAAAATACTCAAGAAGGGCACTATTGGAAATCGAAAATTTAGACAAGTGGCAAACGAGTCAAAAAGAAAAGAAAAGAAAAAAAATTGAAAAACACACCATAAAAAATGGAATATAGAACTGAAAGTGATTGAATTAAATAAGTTGATCTAATTAATTTCAACTTTGACCTCACATCACATGCCAATAGATTAATTTTGGGGAGAAGGAAAATTGAAAACACATTAGGGCCCCATTTGCCATTCTTGGGCAATGCTATTGACAACGTTTTCCATGGTCATGTGATCACATGAATTGCCCCATATATATATGTACATTGAAATATTATATATATTGATAAAATATCTTTGTATTTATCTTGTTTCAAAACAATTAAGATTTTCGAAATAGTTGTAATAAGTTTCTTTCTGTTTTATTTTTCAAAATGTGTTCTTAGGACAAAATTCTCAATCAACATATGCTGACATGACAAGATCTCTATGTTAAGTACAAGGTTGATAATTATATATGTATGTGTCTATGTTTGTGTTATATTCAATATTTTAAAAATCGGTCCAATTGATTGGTTTGACCTATTTGATTGAGAATCGATCGACCATCTTGACAGGTAAATCAATATAATTGTTTGATGCGTGAACCATTGCAAACCAGGAAAAAACCAATCCAAAACCGATTTTCACCTAAATTTGATTGTTTTGATTATATTAAATACTTGAATTTGATGAAATACAACTTCTGAAAAATATTGCATGAAATGGTTACAATATAATTTTGCATTTGTTTATATTATTTATAGCACTATACATCATATATACTTATATTAAATATATCTATGGTATCATAAATTAATAAACCAATCAAACCTATAACTAATAAGCTTATCAATTCTATTTCTGGACCCTTTTTTAAAACATTGCATATATTCATCACATTCTCTCAATATTTTAATGGGTTTTTCAGTTGTTACCGTTATGGAATTAGTTGCAATAGAAAATTGCCAAAATCACCTGTACAATCATATGATATGAACCTTGTTCTTGGAGAATTAAATTAAATTAATTAGGTTCTTTTTTTTTTTTTTAAAGGGTTGATTCTACCGATGAAGGCATGTATGCTTTTGCCTAAAGTCTTAAAAGCACTTCTGAGACATGAAATCTAAGGAGTTACTTGAGATCAAAGTTTGAAATCTTAATACAATGAACTATCAAATAATTTAGGATTTCTTAGGATTGTCCCAAGAAACCAACACGATAAATAAGCAGTGTTCTCGTGAAGATGTTTCCCTTTGGATTTTTGAATGTTTTTTCTTTGTAGTAAGATTATTAGTGGCACAATTGGCAAGTTAATGCTAATAATTGAATCATTATAGGTATAATTATATAAAATACCAAAATTATGTGCCGAGTCAATTTAAGTTATGCCAGGGATTAGGAGTTTTGGTTAGAGTTTTTGCTTTTAGAGAAATGATTAATTTTAGAAATTTTGGAAATATTAGCTAGTTGTAAAAGTGGAGAACTTTTTGAAGATTGATTGAAATGTAATGAAAAATTGGAATGAGATTGTTTAGTAAAAAATAACTTGAGAGAACATTAAATTATTCTCTTGCTTGGACGTTTTATAAAGAGTTGATAAGCACAAAATTATCAATATCACGAATATCTACTGAAAATTAGAAATTAAAGAAGTAACTTCAATGGTGCTTCCAATTTTTAGTCTATTTTGTTTTTCTTAAGCGGTTGATGTGGAAGCGTGTCAATTAATTTCCTTTTTTCCAAAACCTAAAAAATAGAATTGCTCCTTCATTGTCCTTTGGCTGACGTCGCACCACCTCTTTCTTTCCATGATACAAGTTCGAATCCCATTGATAATATATGGGCTTTTGAGCTAATAGCAAAAAATCCCCCGTGTTATTTCTAATTGTAAAAAATTCTCCTGTGATATGAATATATGCAATTGCCCCCTCACATTATATTTTCAATTGCTCACTGCCCCTACATCCATTCACCCATTGACTAGTTTTATTTTGACGAAGGTACCCCTATATATTATACAATTTTTACTACCCTATTTTCACTTGTTCTTCATTGACTCTTCTGCCTCAAAATAATTAGGGTTTGAAACATAATATTCTCCCAAATTCTTTCTTACGATATTGATTTGAAGAAGAAAATTTTATACTTCGAAAAAGAAAATATAATCTAGTGTCAAGAATAAGCCTCTTTTTTACTGAAAAGTAAAAGGCAACTTTGACTTTTAACATGGTCAAAATGCAAGAAAAATCACATGAAACGGGCATGAAATACACCACAGTTGGCTAGAGACTTAAATTTCTTTGACTATTTTTCACAAGGTGTTTATTTGACAATTAAAATAACACAAGGGGGTTACTGCTCCTATTCATTTACACAAGGGGGTTTTTTTGCAAAAACCCTATGGGCTTTTTGTCTATCGCATGTATTTGTTTACTGTATGGTAGTTTTAAAAAATTTGTTTTTGTTTCACTCATGTATTTAACCTTTGAAATATATTAGTGTAATTATATTGATATGTAATACTTGAATATAATGATTTAATATAATCGTTTCTTTCTTGGGTGGGGGGAATGAAGAAGACGAGGAGGAAAGAAAGAAAGAAAGAAAGAGAAACTAGCTCTATGAAACACGTTTTAATTAGCTAGTATGGTTGTTGTTTTTTCATATTGTTTGAATTATGTTTAAACTTTATTTTACACTTTATATTAAAAGTGTATGATACTATTACAATGTTGTCTTTCCGATCTTATTTACAAATTTAAAATCAACATACATGTAAATTTTCCCATACAAAGCATTTGTTAAGTTCTTCATGTTACAAATCCAAATAGATTGTTAAACCACCCTTATTGGTTAATAAAATATTGAACAGGTACACCCCTAGAAACATAAAATAGATAAAATCTTATTTGTTGTTGTGTTATGAGATGTATATATATATATATATATATATGCAAAAAGCAATTCGACAACATTTGTTAAGTCACAATATAAGATTATTAGCAAACTAATTGGACATGGAAGTAAGAAACAGAACAAGGGATAATTACCTCTACACTCCGTGAAATTTGACATACGTATAAAAATACCCCTATGATTTTGGATAATTATCATTGCACTCCGTACCTTTAGTACTTCAGTCGACACATAGTTACAATTACTCTTCCTGATTGACACATTATTACAGTTATGCTCCCTAAATTAACATATAATTACAATTACACTTTCTTGTAGAGAGAGTCTACTTATAACATTTCATAGTTTTAAGGAGTGTAATTATAATTATTTGTCAACTAAACTAACAATAGATAATATAATGATAACTATACGAACTTCAGGAAATATTTTGATAATTATATCACATTTCATAGGATATTGAGATAATTATCCCATAGAATAAAGATGTGGGTGTGGTAGCACAAGGAGGATTTGCCTCCAACAGATGCAGTCCCTATCACATTAATTGCAATTTGCAAAGCAAATTTAGGTTCTAATTAATAGAAAATAGTCTTCATTCACTCAAAATCCTAACTACCGAACCAATTAAAAGAACCTGATTATCGAAAAACGTGTTGAATTAATGTGAAATGATTAATCAATATAATATAATTCATTGATTTGATTGAAATTAATAATTAACTATCATACCACCTTTTATTTTGTTTATAAATTAAGTCACATGCTAGCATAACCTCCAAAAAAATTTTGGCCCTGCGTTGACCAAGAAAATCAAGTGTTTGGGTGAAGTTACAAGCTCTTTATGTTATAAAACAATTGATGGATATAATTTCTTTGAAAATAAAAAAATTTCTAACTAATTTTTAAAATCTTAATTAACATGCTCCTTTGATTTTAATATATTAATTATAAATTTGCCATTAATATACATATTTTGATCTCCACTGACTCGAAAACAACGATTAGATTCGAGGGAAAGGTTACAAAACTAGGCTATTTCTAAAATTTGCTTACGAATCAAGGAGGGTTTTAACTATTTCAATGCTTAAATAAATAGATATTTGTGATTCAACCAATTCCTATTCTAACCCTAGTTGGTGACTTCACTTGCTTAAAAGAATAGTTTCGCGCGCCTTCTAGGGGAAGTCCATTTTGCTCCATTCTCTATTACTGCGTAGTGGAATTTTTTGATTGAGGATGGCATGTGGGATCATACCTAATTTTATTCAAACAATTCGATAATTTATTTTTAAAATAAGATTCGATAGCATTTTATAAGTTTTAGAAACATCTTACAATATGTCGAAGTTTATAAGATATCTCAATTAAGCTTAATCAGCTAAACACCCTTATATTCGAAAATTTGGTTTTGAAATCCCCCAAACTCCTCAATATTTCATGACAGTGTAGATTTGCGCAAGGAGTTCTTCAACTTTTCAGGAACTTATCTTTGCATGGAACTAATTTTTCGTCCCTTGGGAATATTATTATTTCTTTTTTCAATTAGTTTAATGTATTTTACTATTTTTGTTGATGTATTTTCGGCCATTTATTCCATTGCTTGCATTCTCATATAAGGTAACATTTTTAGACTAGCTTCATAATTTTTGGATCCTAAAACAAAAAAATAAAAAATAGAACAAAAGTGATCAAAAATTATGTTACAATGCAAAGATTGCCACTGCTAATATATATGAAGTGATAATGACTTTCACCTTCTTACAAATTTATTTTATATGATGATAATTTTTGTACTAATTGTCATTATATAGCCCATTAATATAAAAAATAATGTTTTAAATTGTCATTATAGGCAATAAGCAACACATATATAGTGACAATAAAAATTGTTGCTACGATTTGGTGACAAGATTTTTATTATCACTATGTATTCACTGTATGTGTGTTACTAATTGTTTATAATAATGACAATATAAACACATTTTTGCCACTATTAAATTTATTAAAATTATTTTTTGTGACAAAAGATAATTTTGTGTCATTTTTTATATAGAATCAGTTACAGTTTTTATTTTGTCACTTATATTATATATTTTTGTAGTGAGTGGACTTACAAATGCCCTAAATTATCTCATTTAAATATCTATCACCAAAATTCTTTGTCCAAACTATTATCTGATCCACAGAATAAAAATATTGCTCTTTCACATTATTGAAAATTTATTCTTTTTTTCTTAAATTCCATAACGAGGTCTCTAAATTTAAAATTTATAACTACTTCAATTATTTCAAATGATCATTCAAATATTATGATTGGACAGAAAGTGCTCCTTGATTCCATGGAAATTATTTATTTATCCACAACAAATATTTGTTTCATTTAATTAAGTCATAATTATAATTTAACCATATATAGTTGATAATGATTATAAGAAGAATCAATCTAATCAAATGTAATCATGGCCAAGGTTCCCAAGAACAAAAGAAATTATACTAATTAATCATTGATTAATCTCAATATGATTATGAATCATGACTGCCACTATAAAAAAAATATAGCATGAGTAACAAAAAAATTGACTGACAATATAAAAATTATCACTAATTTTATAGAAAAAGTGACAAAGAATTATGTTTTGCTACAAA
>JACFYI010003746.1:87298-97402 GCA_014898755.1 Handroanthus guayacan
TCTCTCTCCACCTTTTTTTCTCCTAAAATTTATATGGAACGTTTTCACATCAAATAATATTAAGACAGCTGCATTACAGCATTAGTGGTAGAGTCGATCATATTATAGTATTGTCGGATACTTTTAGCCATTTCATTGAAATACTTGATATATATAAATATATATACCACTACAAATTTATATATATATATATATATATATAGAATGAGTGACAGAAAATTGAATGAAATGTGATTGCAACTGATTCTATGAAAGGCATGTGACAAAAAATTATATTTTGTTACAAGGTAAAGTAATTAATTTAAATAAACTTAATAGTGACATAAAATATATTTATATTGTCACTATTAACTATTAGGGTTAATTACATTTGACTCCCCATTGAGATTATAAAATTACCAACTACTATTCTCGTGGCTTAAAATTACAAATTAGCTCCCATAAGTTTGCGAAATTACCAAATCATCTATTTTATTAGATTTTTTTATGGAAAACTAATGACATTCTCCAATTTTAGTCTCTAAATTCACAATGGCTAAGTGCAGAGACGTAATGGGTAGTTATGCAATGGAAAAATTAGAAGATATCAGTAGTTTTCCATTAAAAAAAAAAGAAAAAACTAATGAAATGAATGGTTTGGTAATTTTATAAACTTATGGGGACTAATTTGTAATTTTTAAACCACGAGAGTAGTGATTGATAATTTCATAATTTTAGAGGGTAGTTAAATGTAATTAAACTTAACTATTAACAACACAAGTATCGTAGTGATTGTCTAGTGATAAATGAAAATCTTGTAACTAAATTATTATGGTAATTCATGTGGTCACTGTAGATAATAAGTGGCACGTGTTCGTACTTCACGATCTCAAAGACGTTACTTTTAAAGATGTTTTTTTTTTTCTTTTAATATAGTTTCCTTCTTCCAATCAGTTTATTTTACTTGATTAAGTATTCTTCTGGATGCAATATAACATATTTAAAAGTTTTAAACACAACTAACCTATGATAGATTTATCTCAGTCAAATTGGAGCAATCCACAATCTTGACTTAGTTTATAAGCTGCTCCCATAAATATATATATCAAATTTTTGAGATGTCTTTTAAGATAAAATTTGTCACCAACAAGATGTAATTAAGCTAACTTCTATGTTCCACGATTAAGAGGGTGTTTGGCTAAGCTTATTTAAAACATCTTTTAAGCTCAAACATCTTATAAGATGTTTTTGGAGCTTATAAGATGTTGGATCTTATTTTAAAAATAAGTTGTTAAAGTGTTTGGATAAAATAAGATCTTTTAGCTTATAAGATGTTAGTAATGGCAATGTTGTAATTAAAATGGTTAAAAATGAATGTAGATGTTAAGATTTTAAAAATAAGTTGGGAGCTTCTTACTTTTCTTAAAAGAGCTTATAAGCTCCTAACATCTTATTTTTTGAGCTAATAAGATCTTTTTTAAAAAAATTTATCAAATACTTTATGACATCTTATAAGCTCTTAAAAACATCTTATAAGAGCTTATAAGCTCACCCAAACACCTTCTAAATATGGTCACCATGGGTGTCATCTATGACACTAGTGCTAGTATGCTCCTGAGTTCCTCAACGGTGGACCATGTATGATGATAATTAATTCTATACAACATAGAATTTATGGACGTGAAGTGATTTGTATCTAGGCATTTCTCCAAATCCATTATTCAAGATATTTTTCTAGGACATACTTTCTAAATAGATACTCAATGTGGCTAGGAATTTTTGGGAATGAATTTAGTCAAAATTAGCTAAGAAATACAAATATTAAATTAATTAAAAATATTGAACAATTTCACTTTATAAGGTAAGATTACTTGGCAAGCTATAGGTAGATGATAATAAGTTGACTTATTCAAGAAATTTTATATACATATATTTAATCGTTAAATCTATAATATGTCTATGTTACTAAGCCAGTAAGAGTCAACTCAAATGAAATTATATAAAAGTAAAAATTTCAAAACGAAAGATAGATTTGAAAGTTATATGCTCATCACAATTCCATCCTGTAATTCTATTTGTTTGTAGGGTCCACTGATCTCATAATATTCCACGATTCGCTTTTTATTCTTTTTTTTTAATGAATATCGTTTTCCTTTTTTTTTTTTTTTTGAGAAAAAAATTATTACATTCGATTATATATCAATATTATTGCAAGAATATATTTTAAAAACCAAATATATAACTAAATACAATTCAAATAATTCAAACCACCATTTGGTGGACAAAGATTACCATACGGTAAACAAACACTCACATGCTCTTGATGGCACTTGAATCTTGCACCTCCACTATGAAAATGTGATGAAAATGTGAAGGTGGTGTTGTTGCATTCAAAGAACGGCGGCGAATATTTCCATTCACTTACCAACAGATCCTAAGCCATTCATATTACTGTATTACAATTCAATTTAATGGCGTCTCGAAAGCGTGCAATTGACACGAGTGTGACTGTGACATAATCTAAATTAGTGTGTTTTGAGCTTTTGACCGAAATAGTCATTAAGGGCCCCTTTTTTTTTCACATATCTAACCGGTGATCCACGAGAGCTATCAAATAAAGTAAAACCTATGATGGGAATATATTCATATATGTACATACTGGGGAGTTAAGGCAGGGCGGATGGTCGTTCCGGTCGTCCCTTCACGTGAATTTAGAGAGCGTTGATCACGTCTCAGGATCACCACGTGGCTACCCCTTTGATTTGGATGTTTTATATTTTTGACCTTTTTCAATATTTTTAAAAATTTTAATTCAAATTTTGTGTGGCCAAACCTAACTAAATTACGTGAAAAATGAATATAATTAATCGCTTTTGATTAGTGAAGATGATCTAAATATGTTGACCATATGGAGGTTTGGTTAGATTGAAGTATTGTTCCATCGACATCTCACGTTCGACGGAGAGTTTCATTTTAATGTCTCAAACGGTATGAAAAAACTAATCTATCAATTATCTAAAGTTATTCAATTCCTACGAGGTAGTACAACAATAAGTATCATTGAAATCCCAGTTTTGGGACTTGGGAAGAAGAATGTAGCCGTCGCATTCTTGTGAACGATGCTAATGACAATGATCAATAGAAGGACTTCAACACAGATATATGGTCATCTTGTTTCCATAGGTCCTGCCAATGATAATGAACTAGATTTGCCAACAATATTGAGACACAACCTCGCTTAAGGTCTTGTTCGATTGTCACATATTTAGTAAAGTCAAGAATGCGTTTTGAATGACGAGAAAGGGAATTATATCAAGTTTCTTAATTCTTCTAACGTAAGATAATACTAGTACTATAAGTTAGAAAATTGTAATTACAATTTACAATAATCATCCTATTCCAGAGGAAAAATTTCTTGAGGGTATCATTTAAAAAAGAAATAGTAATTTAGTTGATTGAACTTTTAGATTCTCTAGATTCTCCAATTTTAAAGATATAAATAAGGATTCGAATGTGATAATTAAAAAGGCAATACTTTTGTTGCGCAATGATATTATATGAAATGAAAAATTATCTTTATCATTCCTAAGGTTTGGTATAATTATTAAAAGACCTCAAAGTTGAATAATTATCACTATATTTTTTTGCAATTTATTCAACTAAGCATACTTACAATAATACCCCCTGAATTGACTCATAATTACAATCATATCCTCTCATTAAGAGATCTATTTGTAATATTTTAAAATTTTTAAGGATTATAATTGTTTTACCTGTCAATTGAACTAATAGCTATGACAATAATAATTATCCAAATTTTAAGAATATTTTAATAATTATATCACACCTCTGGGGCATTGTGGTAATTATCCCTGTTGTGAAATTGTACCGTGTACACTCGATTGAGCCAATGTAATAGGCCAAGGAAAGAGGGATCATGGTAAGTGTTGACATGTATTTGGACGTATTTTGTCAAGCAAAACTTACGCGAAAACAAGTTAATATTTAATTCATTGGTTTTGGATAAAAATTGAATTTCGAATTTTTGAGTAGAACTTTACGTCACGGAGGTATTTCTTCCCACAGTGAATGCTCATGCCAAACCTATAGTTAGGGGATCGACTATCAACTAACTAGATCAAATAGCATTGAATATTCCTCACAAAGAAAATAGTAATAACAATAATAAATAACTAGATCAAATATTAGGAGGAGGTCCTGAAATAATTATTCCTCAAATTAATCATTTGGGATAATTACTTCAATGCCTCTTATAAAAGTTTAGCGTAATTATAGAATACCCTGTGTTAATTTGATAATAACCACAATAGCCCGTGTTTAAATTAACTGGCGTCTACTTCTATTGTTTTGGTCAATAATTAGAGATTCAGGACATTTAATCGTAATCTTACGCGCAGTATCTTAAATTTTTTGCTAACTAAATCCATAACATGAGGTATTATTGTAATTACCCACATCAAACTTTATTAATACTGAAGAAATTATTAAAAGTGACGTTCTTTGTGCTTATACTTGGGTTATGGTCGCAAAATGAGTCTATTTTGACTTACTTAAATAAATTTATTAAAAAAGGAGCTAAGTCAAGCCTAATAAGGTCCATAAATAGTATTCACACATAAGTTTTCCACCCTAAACTAACATCCCTAGTCCAAAAAACAATAGAGAAGCATGTGATATAACCTAAATTAAAAGACAAATAAACCACCCTTTCCAAATCCTAATTCCAAACCACCCCCTCAACCACTTTCCCTATTTATACCTCTCCACTCCCATACCCCCACCACACATTTCTCCGAACTACACTTTCTCTCCTCTCTTGTCCTAATCACTATCCAAAGAACATTCTAAATTTTCAAAATTCTCTTACATTCTTAATGAACATCTCTGATCTTTGTACACAACTAAACATGCTACCCACATCAGATCAAGACGACTTCTTGTCCTGTCGATGCATCCTCGTAAATGGCCCTGTAATAATCGGAGCAGGGCCGTCTGGCTTAGCAGTTGCTGCTGGTCTAAAACAACAAGGTGTCCCATTCTTGATTCTTGAAAAAGCCAACTGCATTGCCTCATTATGGCAAAACCAGACCTATGATCGTCTCAAACTTCACCTCCCAAAACAATTTTGCCAACTTCCATACGTTGCATTTCCAACAAACTTCCCAAAGTATCCTTCTAAAAACCAGTTCGTCGACTACCTCAAAGCGTATGCTAAACAGTTTGAGATCGATCCTAGGTTTAATGAAACAGTTCGGTTTGCTAAGTATGATGAAACGTGTGGTCTATGGCGTGTTAGGACCGTCACGGGAGATGGTTTGAAAACAGAGTACATATGTAAGTGGCTTGTGGTGGCTAGTGGGGAAAATACAGAGAAAGTAACGCCGGAGTATGAAGGGATGGATGAGTTTAGTGGGAATGTGATGCATGTTTGTGATTATAAATCGGGTGAGGCTTATAGGGGAAAACGTGTTTTGGTTGTGGGATGTGGGAATTCAGGAATGGAAGTTTCTCTTGATCTTTGCCACCATAATGCAATTCCCTCGATGGTGGTTAGAGATTCTGTGAGTAACTAACTCTGTTTTGTCCATTAAAATGGGATAATTAGCTAAATGCCCATGACGTTTGACCTAATTACATAAATACCCCATGGTTTGAAAAATCACAGTAATACACTTTGTCGTTAGTTCAACTGATGAAAAATTTTACGGAGGTTGTATAACGTTATGAGTAGACCCTCTGTACAAGAGGTCAACTTGTAATATTTCAGTTATGTAAGTTTAGTTATATAATTAGGCCAAAACTCCGGAGCATTGAGGGAGTTGTCCCATTAAAACACACATGTAAAAAACATAACTTATTGATTTTCACTTTCTTTTCTTTATTTAGGTTCATGTACTACCAAGGGAAATATTTGGAAAATCAACATTTGAGCTAGGGGTTTCTCTGATGAAACACCTCCCTCTTTGGCTTGTGGATAAAATACTCCTGGCAGCAGCAGGATTGATTCTGGGAAATATAGAAAAGTACGGCCTAAAAAGGCCATCTATGGGTCCTTTACAACTCAAGAACACACAAGGAAAAACTCCTGTTTTGGATATAGGCACATTATCGAAAATTCAATCTGGCGATATCAAAATAGTACCTGGAATCAAGAAATTCTTCAATGGAGGAGTTGAGCTAGTTAATGGAGGAGTTCTTGAAGTTGATTCTGTAATTTTGGCAACTGGATATTGCAGCAATGTTCCTTCATGGCTTAAGGTGAGAATTTTTCGTTATTCTGGGTTGGGGTATATATATGCAGTTAGAATCATATGTTTCAATTCATGTTTCTTTTTTTATTTCATTACACAAATTCATGCAATGTGTATCATATCCACAATTCTATGTCTTTATAAAGAAATATTTTAGTACACGTGACATGTATTCATCCAATGAAATACGACATGAAACATAAATTGGAATACAAAATTCTAACGATTATATATGTATGTGCATAGGTAAGTATTTATTATTATTATTATTATTATCTATATATATGTGTGTGAATTTCATGTGGCAGTTATGGAAGTTAGGTTCAGTCTAAGATTCTGTGTTCTGAATCTGGTCACTAGTTTGGTTGTTGAATTTTTTTTTTAAGTAACAATTATATATAATGTTTTTAATAATATTGGCAACAGAGAAATAGCATTGGTTTCTCCAAGAATAGGGTGGGTAAATCATAAATAGGCACATGTAGTTTGAAAATTTGTGTTTTTGTAACTTGTAGTACATTACCTTTTATGCCATAGCAACCTATTTTTCTATTTCCTCCTAGTTGTTTATCCCAATTTCCAAGATCTCCTAGGGATAATCATCTCATCATCTTTAGGTTTGACCTAATGAAGGAAATATATATATATATATATATTTGAATTTTGAAATTATAATAATACTTTTTTGTTAGTTTAGTTGCTAGAAATTTAAGGGGCTTGTACAAAAATACAATTAAACCCCCGAGAACTTGAGCGCCGCATGGGTTACGTTTGCACAAAATTTTCAGAGAATCTAACTGCAATGTTATAGAAATTATGTAGGTTTTCCTTTAGCAAGACTAATATACAAGATGGTTTTATTGTAATTTCATAAATCAAATTAAATGTTGTGTAATTAGACCAGTCTTCAAGGGGTGAAGATATTTATCCCTAGATTTAATAACTCTATTGCTGCAAATTTTCAAATAGTATTTATCCCTAGATTTAATAAATAATTTTAATCCTATAAAAATTCAAGTAACATGATAATTATTTCTGACCCTTTTGTGTGTTACACAGGAAAGTGAATTCTTTTCCAAGGATGGATTTCCAAAATCTCCATTTCCAAATGGGTGGAAAGGGCAAAATGGACTTTATGCAGTTGGTTTCTCAAGAAGAGGTCTCTCTGGTGCATCTATGGATGCCATTAAAGTTGCACAAGATATTGCCAAAATCTGGAAAACAGAAACAAAACATATAAAACATTGCATTGGCTTATCATGCCAACGAAAATGCAAGACACAGCCATAACATAATATTATGACAATATTTTGGCAAAGTTTTTTATTATAATGTTTCTTGATTATAGTTAGAGAGCAATGTCAAGAAGAAAATAGATGTACACAGAAAATGAAAAAAAAGAAAAAAAGAAAAAGAAAAAAGCCCTCTTCATAAAGAGTCCTCAAACTTGTTTTGAGCATTTTTGTACAAAGGAAGACGAGGCTTCAAACCCCACACCCTATTTTGGGTAGTGCTAAAGTGATTTGTATAAAGTTTTTGATGTAAGATTTCTGTAGATCTCTCTATCATCCCCCCAATTTGGTCCAGTCTTGTGTTTAATACCAATGTTGATGGGAAGGGTTATAAGTGGCTCGAATTGGGATCGGATCAGGATAATCTAAACTTAATTCTATTATCTATTTCTACGTTTGAAGCTGAGCTGAAACCTTATGAGATGTGGAGGCATTAACACTATATCTGGAATTGATAAGAGTTCGAATCGGAAAAGAAAATCCAACCTGAATAACAATCAATAAGAATTATATTTCAAACGTGTACATTTTCTTTATAGATAAAATACCTCAAAAAAATATAAATTTCTATATCATTGATTGTAATGTAACATATCTATTCTAGAGCTTTTATTAATATTATATATATATATATAAGATTTTTATTCTAATAAAAATATTATTGAAATACAAAGTCAAATTTTGCTGTAAGATTTGTACCATACATCTCTCTATCATTCTTCAATTTGGTCCAGTCTTGTGTTTAGAAATAATAACGATGAGCAATGTTATAAATGAGTCGAATATGGATCAAATCAGATAATTTAAATTTAACCCTATTATCTATTTTGATATCCGAATATGAACAAAAACTTGTAAAATGTTGGTTCATTAATACTATGTTTGGATCTGATAAGAAAATTCGATTTGAATAATAGTAAATAATAATAATATGAAAAATGTGCATTATGTTTCCATATCAAATGCCTGCAAAAATTATAACTTCATATGTCATTGATTGTAATATAACACATCCATTCAAGAGATTTTATTAATATGTTATATATAAGATTATTATTTTAATAAAAAAAAATATCATTAAAATTCTAACCTAGAATTGGATTTATACGGATCGGATTTCACAATTTCATATTCAATGCACCTATTTCGTATTATAGACATTTATAATCAAATTTGATTCATCAAATATTTTAATTACTTAAATATCCTAAATTTCGAATCGGATCAAAATTTGTCTCATTAGGAGTCTATTAATGGGATCTATCTCAAGAAAATTGGTCCATATGGGAACCCATTAAATATGGTGGGTCCTGTGCCCATAATTCGCCTGCATTCATGTTGTATTGAATGTGATACAGACTAGTCTTCATTGCTTTCGTTTAGGAAGTTTGCATGGAAACTCCAGAGAGTCCATGTTGCATGGCACATGGAATAGGCCCACAATAAGGGGAAATAACTCTGTGAAGAATTTCATTTTCCAAGTTTGACCATGTTTCATGCCAAAACCTAGTGATCTATAGTAATTCATGTAAAATATGATAGAACTAGAGCAAGATCCATCTATACACACACACATATATATATATGGGGGGATGGGGTAGCTCATTTCATAACCAAGAAAGTTGACTAAACTTAGATCTAGAAGTGCTTGGTCCGGGGTGAAATATAAGGGTGTAACATAGTTGGTAAATGCAAAACACAAGGTGGTACAACATGGCCAGCAGTGCTAGAGGCGAGAGACGAAGCGAAAGGCTCTCAACTTTTGAAAGCAAGTTACTAAAATAAATTGAGTTACTGTTAAACATGCATATATATTATTGAATTTCTATCTATGTACAGAATAGAGAGGACGTACAATAAATTTTGCATGTTAAAAGCAAACTCAAGCTACTCAATCAAGTCATAAATGTCATGCTCCCTCTTCTTTCTTGCTAGTCTTACCACTTCAAGGTTAATCAGTTTAATTCTTTTTATCTAAAATAGAGTATGACTGTTGAATGCTAATTTGATAAAGTGTTCAGAAGCAAGCTTTTGTTGAACGCACGTGGCTAAGGGTGATTTTCCATTGTCCCGGTTATCTATGACGAGAAAGGTGTTCCCTTCTAACAATTATGTGTGATAATATGTTTTCTATAGTAGGTTTTGATAAATAACGCCATGCACAATGTCACGAGACTTAGCAAGTCATTTTCACATACAGGTGTATTTTAAGTTCCAAGAACCTTAAATGGATGATAACCTTCTTTTTGTTTTGTTTTTTTTTTCCCCTCTTTTTTTCATTTTCAGGATAATACGATGAGAACCTTATTGCTATAAGAACTCCTATAATATTTTTTCATGCATATAAACCTCTACTTCAAAAGTCAAAACAAACACCATTTTGTCTCTATATCTAAATTTGCCAGCTGCCCGCCCAAATTGGATAGAGAAAAACATTAATTCTATATTTTCATCATTCATCATGATGTGTGTCACAGGGGGTCTTTACTTAGTCAAATTTTTGGCCTAAAAGTTACCCGCTGTGCGGCCTAGTCGTCCCAATGACTAGTCAGCCTACTCAA
>JACFYI010003746.1:97502-115917 GCA_014898755.1 Handroanthus guayacan
GTTCTTGACGATTTCATCTCTATCTACTTTCCATCTCCAACATGCAAAAAAATAAATAAATAAATAAATATCACAACACTCACTTGATGTTTGACATGATTATTGAAACATTAAATCTAGTTTATAAAATTATAATAAATAATCATAATCAAAATTTTCAATTCAAACTTCTGATCTTCGAATTTTGAATTTAATATCTTAAAACGAACTTTGTAATTATTTCAATTTCACATTTATATGTTTATAATCACACAAGTATGCAAAACTAACAACAACAACAACAACAACAATAAAGTTGTACAGGAGTTCACTCACTAGAGGCAAGCCGGCCAAGGGAGAAAGCTGGCCAAGCAAGGGCGCGCTTGTATTTTGGTGCTCGGTCATGGTGGCTGAACATTATTGTATTTATTTATTTATTTAATTTTTAAATTTTGTACGTTTTAATAATTAATAATTATTATTAATTACTAATGTTTAGTTTTAATTATTAATGTTTAGACACCAATGAGGACTACCATGAGTATAAGGACATGGTGAAGGCCATCAATAAGAACGAGGATATCGGTGAGGGCCACCTCAAGCTCGCGTCTTGGAGCAGATCCAACATCGTGACTCGGTTACTGAAGAAACCAACACCACCGATTCATTTTTTAAAAAATTATTTCTGTAATTTATGACATATTTTTTTACATTTATTGTATTCTAGTGGAGGCTTAGATTTACGAGTATTTTCCTATATTTCAACCATCGGGTGTTGTTGGTAGATGGAGATCGGGACAACTACACGTCATGAGATCCAAATACTATTAATAGCAAGTCCCAAAGATCCCTAAGGAACAAACCCTTCCCCTTGCCATGCTTCGGCTCCTTCGGATGCTAAGCCATGCGAAAAAGAACACGAGAAACAAACATTAATAATTAATATTATTCATTAAATATTAAACATTAAACATGTTAATGTTCAACTTTAGTAAGTAATAATTATATAGTCATTAATATTAAACAATAAATATTATTAAATATTAGTAGTTAATATTAATTATTAATATCAATTGTTACAAAACATGAGAAATTTAGAAACTTTTAAGATAAATGAAGTAAAGAAAAGACAATCATGCTCGGGTCATTCAGCCACCATGGCCGAATGCCAAGATACAAGCTCACCCTTGGTGGGCGAGCTCTCTCCCTTGGCTTGCCCTTGGTGGGGGAGCTCCTATGCAATTTTTTTTTTTTCTTTTTAATTGCGTGCTTATTTGATTGTGAATGTAAAATCAAAACAATTATAAAGTTTGACGTAGGATGCTAAACTCAAAATTCGAAGAAGATTTGAAGTTTGAATTGAAGTTGGATTATGTGTAAGAAAGAAGATTTTGATCTTGTTCATACGTTGAGGGATTTGATTTTGAATTTAGACAGAAAAAATTGATAGGAAAAATAAGATTCTTTTTGGAGTAGGGATTAAAGTAAAAGAGAAAAAAAAAGTCAAAATGTACTGCTATTTCACAAAAGTTTTACCGCGTTCAGCGGCCCAGAAACAAAGGTTCCCTTAGCCTTTAGAGTGAGTAGATCCAGATCCTTTCTCTTTAATATAAATAACTTAAGTAACTTCATTTAATTAGAGTTAAGTTTATATTTAAGGAAAGATAATATTTACTGTTAAAATAAATTTCCTACGATGTGGCAACAACTTTTTTTTTTTTTTGTTGTTGTTGTATTTGCAAGAGATTTTCCTCAAACTTAATACCCTCGCGGCCTCAAACCCATTGCTGATTTAGAACTAAATACATCACAGACTATTTTTGGTCAAGGAGCATTGCCCCTGCTAGGGTTATAGGCATGCAACTGAGCTCCGCGATCGATGTATGTGGCAATAATTTGAACATATATGGAATATAATTGGAGAGATGTATTGAAGAAGAGCTGGATCCGGAGGTGAAGAAAAGCAATCTGAACATAAGTGGGAAGAAATTAATGGGAACTAAAAGAAAATCACTTAAAAAGCAGTACACATACCATGGACAGCCCACATGAATTCCGATGCTGTTGAGCCAGCCATGCAAATAACTTGTATCTAGTTGGCCCCCACACGTAACAATCTTGCCAAGGAGAAAAATGAACTTTGAGTCAACCTCAAATATAATGCACAGCCCAACTTACCCAACTTGCTTCACACAAAGACTTAAGGCCCTGTTTGAATTTTGCATTTCCATCCCTCCATTGGAAGCTGTAGTTGTAATAGTTTCCTTTTCCGTTGGTTTCAAAGTTTTTTAATCTTCATATTTCTCCTCTTTTGTCAACTCTGCAGAAGTCTTAATTATACATCACAATTATATATATGATGAAGTCATTAATGCAACTAGAGGTATAATTGAGCTTTGATATGGTGAAGTCTCGATGACACCTAGAATCAACATGGTCTGAATTCAACAATGACACGTAAATGTTGTCTTGACCCGCTTTGGAGCCTGCTAGTGGCTTGATAACGACCTTCTGTTAGTATGCTCGATCTCCTAATGATTTATCTGACGTACGAGGTTGCAATACTTCCATATTGATAAGATGTCAAATCCTCAATCAGTCTCAAGGTAGAGCGTCTGTGATTTCGGTTGATGTAACCAATTGATTCGACATATAGTAGGACCGAACAAGTTAATATTTTAGATTTAAAACCATCGTATTATCAATATGAAATCACAGCAGGCTGTTGGCTACCAATTAATTAACATTGAGTCAAAGCCTCATGATTGTTTAGGCAACTTGCCTATCTTATGTTATCCCTAGAGTTTAATTAGTCCTCGGGGCGGCTAAAAGCTAGATTGCTCCATTGAACCAAAAAGATTGACTAGGCTTTTATACATGAGCTCAGGCCAGAGATGTTTTCACATAATCCTTAGCGGCAATTTCGCCATTTGAACCCCCCCAAACTGTCCACTATAAATACACACCCAAATTTATTGCTACAGGTATACTTTTTTTTTTTTTTGATAAATTGCTACCGGTATACTTACATTTATTATTCAACCATCAAATTCTCTCCATTTTAATACAATTCCGTATTCAATACTCGATGACTTGAGCGTCGAAAGATTATAGTGAAAAGTCATCTTCGCTAACCTCAAGCTACTTTGCAGGACTAGGCCTAAATTATATCTTAAGTCTAGAACAAAACGCAATTACCCATAATTCGATTGTCTGACTAAAATAAACCTTATCACACTTCTTATTTCAAATATAATTGCGTGAAGCTGTAAACTTTCACAATGTAACTTGAAAGCTTCTTGATACCGGCTGCTGATAACAGCCAAAGCCGGGCTAAGTCAAGAGCTCACATTTTACTCCTAACACTGGTAAAAGTAAAATAATCATTCATAGGGATAATTACCTTACCACCAGTTTTGACCTAATTACAGAGATGACATTTGTGATTGAATAATTATAAATCTACAATGCATTCACTATCGCGTAATATTACAATTACACCTATTCCCCTAAATGCTTGACCATTTTTAATTAATACGGGAATCTACTTGTAATATTTCAATCAAAAGATTAGATTTTTCAAGAATTTTAGTTATAAAATTACACAAACTCGGTTATGTTTTCATCAACTGAACTATAGATGAAAAGATGTTTTTTTAATTAATACGAGAATCTACTTGTAATATTTCAATCAAAATATTAGATTTTTCAAGAATTTTAGTTATAAAGTTACACAAACTCGGTTATGTTTTCATCAACTAAACTACAGATGAAAAGATGTTTTTTTAATTAATACGGGAATCTACTTATAATATTTCAATCAAAATATTAGATTTTTCAAGAATTTTAGTTATAAAGTTACACAATCTCGGTTATGTTTTCATCAACTGAACTACAGATGAAAAGATGTTTTTTTAATTAATACGGGAATCTACTTGTAATATTTCAATCAAAATATTAGATTTTTCAAAAATTTTAGTTATAAAGTTACACAAACTCGGTTATGTTTTTCATCAACTGAACTACAGATGAAAGATGTTTTTTTAATTTACCAAATTACAAAAAAAATAGTCATGTAACCAAACGAAACCTCATATATTTAAGTTTGATATGTCAAATTAGAGATTAGGACCACTTCAAGTGTTACTCCAAGCCCGCACTGTTTCAAAGAATGCACGCGATTGGGATCACGCATGTACCCCTAAGATTAGCACTCTTCATGACGAGATTATTGCATCTAAAACTGCAAAGTTTTCTTATTCAAAAGAATATTACATCTAACATTGCAAAGTTTTCCCTTTAATTACAATTTTCCTTTTCTGATACGCAACCAATGTCCCAAAATTGTAAAGAGAAGGCATCGTCTGGGAAAGCCTCTTCGAGAAAACATATTTTCCCCCCTGGAAAGATAATTGATGTATGATCAGTCAATAGTATATAATCTGCACCCCCTTCTTGCCACCACAATAAAAAAATAAAAAAATAAAAAATAAAAGAGGGAAGAAGAAAGATGTATACAAAAGCTTTTCTTGAGAAAACTTCTATCAAAAAATCAAAGACGCTTGCTGGTTCGCCGCCTTGATGGTCCTCTGGGAAAGAGCTTCATGATCCATCCCAACACCTTCTCCACCACCTGCTCAGAAAGAAGAGGATAAGGAACCAACAGAATCAGTATAAATATAAAAGGAACTAGCAGGAATGGGCTAGCACATATAGCATAAAAATGTTCATGATGTAATTGTCAAGAAGAAAAGAACAGAAAAGAACAGAAAAGAACAGAGGCAACGAATGAAAAGGAGCGGACCTGTTGTCTGACGTGTAAAAAAGAACTACTTCACATTTTATATTCCTTGTTAATTTTCCATCAAAACCAGCACAGAAACTACACAGTTTCAGTCAATAGCAGTTTCAAGGGATAACCATCTTTTCATAGCTAAATATCAACAGTTTTAATTCACATATACCCCATTGAGAAAGGCAAAGTCATGTTAGGAAAATACACTCCATGATCAAGTAGACTAACATTTACTACACGAGTTTATATTTCACCACAGGCAGTAGGACCGAGGTTACATGTTCTAGAAGTGAAACAAATACTCTTAAATATGTAGTTGGTACATCACCTCATCCCCTTCATCAGTGTAAGCAGTGTCATCATTCACAGTGTGACTATGTAGTTGTCTTGTTGGGAAGTTATCATTTGGCATGCTTTGAGCTGCCAAAAGCTCCAGTCGCTGTGTCTGAGCTTCAAGCTTCCTAGTCAACTCCTTGTTCAGTTCCTTTAACCAAAAAATAAAAAAAGAAATGACAACCGAAATTTAACAACCAATAAAGTAACTGCGGCTGAGATAATATATAAAAGAGAAATGAATAGATTTGACGAGGATCATATTTATTATGGAAACTTAGTGAGTTCAATGCTGCAACTTTTGACAGCTTAATTAATTTTATCACGCATTTCATTTGATGTCGCTCAGTCCATGGTATAGAACTTTTACCCCACATTTCTTTCTTCAACCATACCCATTAAAACAAAATAAAATTTTTTCTCAGAATAAGTAAAACATAGAGGAGAAAGAACAGAAATTGGAAGTGAGAAATTGTGGAAACAAAGTATGAGATTTTCCTTTGCCTTTCTTTCTTAATGCTTTCCCCTCGAAATATGCTCCAGATAAGAGTACACGCACATCACACTAATGTGTAGGGAATGCTCTTAATCCTTGTCATCTGTGGTTTTTCCACAAACTCCCAAGTCTCCAAGATGTACACTAATAAAAACTAATAAAAAATGCACACTTAAACATAACATTTCCCAATTCCACAGTTTAAAATATGTAAGCAATTAGTAAAAGTAAATTGAATCAGACTCCACACAGAAAAGCTAAATTGAAGGCATGCAACAGAAAAGAATCTACAAATCATTGAGGTTACACACTGAAAGAAATCACCACCATCGTTTTCCTAATTTTCAGTATAGTAGTACAAGGATGCTTGCAAAAGACAAAACTATATTGAATAGAATTACCAAAAGCTTAGCTCTCTCAGATGATTGTGCTGACAAAGCTTCCATCAACTGATCTTTCTCCAATGTCAACTGCAGTCCAAGAACTTATTGTTTTCTTTTATTCTCAAAAGGGCAAACATGGCAAATACTTTAACAACTTAATGCAAGGAGAAATTGGGGAATTAGATGAGCAAAAACTATCAGCCAGAATTCTAAGGAACAGAGTCTACCTCAGCCATTAGGATGTCTATGTTTTGAATCATTCCTATCTGGTTAGAAGGAATGGTCAAAGGTAGACCTCCAAAGCGTAGCAGTATATTTTCATGTGGAAACTGAGAACTAGGGGCATCATCTCCAAAAGTTTCTGATTCCGAGGGCTCTTTGGTGGTATTTATGTCTGCATAATTAGCCAGTTCACAATATATTAACATAAATCAGAACCATGAGAATCTAGTTTTAGACAAAAATTAGAATTCTATTCAAAAGAGACAAAAGCTCTATTTGCAAGCAAAGTTTTGAGTCTACAATGGTGCTTCCCTTTCTTATCACAATTCTTAATAATGAGGCAAATTCTGCCACACTGGGGAAAAATAAAAGACAGGAAAAATGTTAAAATTCCATACCAAGATCCTCTGTGGAAGTTGACACATCTTTTTTAGTGGATGAAGACTTGCTTACAGCAAAGGACATCCCGTTTGCAGAAGCTTTCCGTAATCGGGACTGCAGCAGCTTCTTCTCTGCACAAAAAGAAGAAAACTAAGAATACCATAGCCAGTACAGAGTACAGAGCATAAGAGATGTAAAGCGTAAGTCAAGAAGAACTGAAAAACACTCATATAAATATATTCACAGAAAGATTCAACATTTTATCTAGAAGCAGAATTTCCTTGCTCTAGTAATAATCCTTCCAAGGTGACGACGGTTATTTTGACAACTTGCTGAGTAACATGAGTCATGCAGAGTTTTCGCACTAATTTCAGAATTGTTTTGTACTTCCCACGTGACCAAGTTTCAAGTGGAGGGGGAAGTTTTCTTCTCAACATACAGATGCTATTAGAAGAATGAACGACTTGCTCCTATAGGTACATCATCTCAAACTGGATTGATAACGTAACTCTATCTGAAAAAGTGTTCCTTTCAATCTCATCAGAACCTAAACCATCAAAACATGAAATGGAATACACAGCATTGCAGCCCCATGACTGTTCTGAAAGATGAATTCCAAGTTAGAAAGTACATAAAAACAAGCAGGGACAGCAATGAAAAATAAATATATCATCTCGAACAAGATAATTCCATTAAGACACTCATGCTCTCGCGGATATTCTATCTGTAAACTTCACTAATTTGTCCAGGAATGTATGCATAATATAAATAATAATGAGATATTTAAAGAATGATGCGGAGATCTGGAAGAAATTCTCCAAAATCCTCAATTGAGAATTTTTCAGCTTTTATATGGGATCAGTCAGTATCTGTAGATTCACAAAAGCAATGGGTTCAACAGG
The DNA here is from genome assembly GCA_014898755.1 of Handroanthus guayacan. Lineage (NCBI taxonomy): Eukaryota > Viridiplantae > Streptophyta > Magnoliopsida > Lamiales > Bignoniaceae > Handroanthus > Handroanthus guayacan. The sequence goes on from JACFYI010003746.1 coordinate 104,994, forward strand.
TTAGAAATTTTATTAGTTTCAAAATTTCATATGTCTTTCTATTCATAACAAATGCATACAACACTCCTCTAAATGAAGGAAAGTCTGTAACTGAATAAGAAATCGACCTTCTTGCAAGGCATCAATGGTTGACTGCAGATCTTGACAATCTTTCTCAAGGCTTGACATCTTTTTCCTGCAGAATCAGTCAAGGACAGCAATCAAAATGTCCATTGTTGATATATATATTTAGAAGATTTGATGTATCTTTCCTTATTTGCACTCATCTCATACGCATTATAAATATGAGATGGGTTTATTTGAATAACATACTTTTCCTTTTCTCCCTTCTAACATCCATCAATAGAAAATCAAACTGAAATCAATTTAACAACAGCACTTGGAGCATTTTCACAATGTTGGATCTTATCTCACCAACATATATGGCAGAATAGAAACTTGGGGGAAAAACAAAAGAAGAAGAAGCCATAAGGACTGGAAAAGATAGGGTAAATAAAATGAGGTGAAAATCTATATAATGACAGAGGTTATCTCACCAAAATGATATGGGAGAAAAGAAAGAAATAAAAGGGAAGCCATAATGACAAGAAAAGTTGGGTTAACTCAATTCAAAAATGACGAGAAAATGGTTAACAGTGAGAGAAATGATAATACCTATAAGAAGAAACTTCAGCTTGGGAGTTCTCCAACTGCCTCTCCAATTTCAACTCATTAGATCTCAATCGTAATGCCTACACATATGCAGACATACAACCACAAATTACACAAATAAAGATAACTAGAATAAGAAAAAGATACAAAATTTGGTTGCAGTGGATCTAAGACAAATATTAAGATAAAGAGATAAGAAGTAAGGCTAAGACTTTAGGAAAAGAGTGACCACAGGTGCAGAAAGGAGTTAGGCATTTTATGTATCTCTGTACATGTAAATCTGTGATAGAAGGTGAAAAGGAGAAGAGCAGCTCTCAGGCACCAAAAGTCAGAATTTTCGAACCTTTAGTCTCCCACAGCGTCAAAAGTGCATGTTGCATGAATTTAAAATATCCACCATACACAACCCAATCTGTGGATGCTAGATATAAAGCTTATGACTAGCAATGACATCATTCGAAAGACTTCTGAATCAAATGCATATTATATTGGTCACTTAGTTCTCTCGTTCATAACTATCTTTTCCAACAGTATCTCCATGAAAACCCTATGCAGCTATTATCCTTACTTTTTCATGTGAAATGAAACATTTCTTTTTGTTAGTAAGAAATGATTAGAAAATAATCATATTCTAGCTCCTCGTTGTTGTCAATCTTCAGAGTACAATATGCAGAGGTTTTCTGAAGAAAAAAGGAAAAGCATAAGGTTCTAAGAAATGCAGAGAGCTCCACTATTTGGAAAGATAGGCATATATCTCCAGCAAATTATAACTTTAAGCAAAGTATTTATAACATTTAACAAAAAATCACCACAAAATCACTAACATATTGAGCACAAAAAACATCCTTCTCTCTCTGACACAAAAGAGAAGAGAGAAAAAAAAATGATAAATAATGATATATATACATATATATATATATATATTAATTCAGTCTCTCTGAGATATTGCCATTAGAAAGAGAGTACCCTCAATGAAATGGGTACTGTTACATTTCTCTTTTCTGCAAAATACAAGAAATAATACAACTCGTGCATGGATTACTCATTACCTTCTCTTCCAACTGGATAACTTCAGAAGCCAACAGCTTTGCACGTTCATCAGCTGCATTACATTCCAGTTGCGCATTAGCATATTCAATTTTTACAGCTTCGAGTTCCACCTAAAGATATGGGGACATGCACTGGTCAAGGTATAGCCATATAGGCCTCCCAAAAAATGTTTGATGACTCAAAATGAGTAAATTACAGTGTGGGGAGGGGGGAGGGGTGGTTCATGAAATAAAAGAAGAAAACAAAACTAAGATGCATCCCTCTAAAAATTTTGAGATCACAGAAACTGAGAGATATCTATAGACTACGGACAATTACTACAAGGCAAAATCACAATAAAGATTATCATATGGAAAGGGTCGTCTAGTCATCCAACAAACCTATTATAATATGATACAATAAGAAAAAGATACAAGTAATGTTTTAAATTTCTGTCCGACTGTCGAAATTTCGACCACAAATAAAATCCAACTTCAGTTTTATCTTGCAAGATTTCAATTGAATTTTTTAAATAACCTCAAATTTTCCAAATGATCAAGGACATTCCAGAATATTACAAAATTATTTCCCTCGCATTTTAAATTACAAAATAATACTTAATAATGAAATAAATTAATAAATTATTTTTCCAAGCACATATTCATAATTACTTTAAACTCACTGGTATTTCTGGAACAACTACTTCCTTTTGAAAGAAAGAGAATTATTTTGGGACATCTTAAAGAAATGGGAGCAATAAGCTCTCAACAGAAGATAAGACTTCTACAAATAGTGAGGATCTGGAAGGATGCTACTACTTCCTTTAATTGGGCCCAGAAAATATTTGATCATTTAATAATATTCATTATATGTTATTTATAATTGTGTTAAAAAATATCCAAAGTCCCACTTAAAATTTCCGACTATATCTATAAATTTTCATGGTCCTCTGAATCAAAATTGATATTTCGAATATTCTCAAAATTTCTAAAAGTTTACAGCCCCAAATATACATCAACACTGGAATTTAGTATCTTGAACATAATAGAGCTGATAAAGAACGACCAAATTAAGCAAAACATAAAAATTGATGGCAGCAAAGTCCAATCAGTCAACACTAACCAGATGAGCTTTGATCTCTTCCTGTAACTTTTCTAAGTCAAACTTCAGCTGGTTGACAATGCTTCCCTGAAGAATAAGTCACTAAATCAGCCAAATGCACTGGTACAAGAAAGAACGATGCGACTATCAGAAACTGGATAAAGCAAGATAATGAAAGAGAAAGGAAGAGAAGATCGTGGAATGAGCCATTTCTGTGGGAGTAATATGCTATATAGACCTCAAGATCATATTAATACGTTTCACCAAACTTCACCAATTCACTTCCATGTAATTTTAATTCTCTGCACAACCCCAAAACATATAGGTACTGAATATCATAGCTGTTTGAGAAATTAGGGGACGCATAATAGGTCATTTTTTGTTAATAAAACAATAGAATGCACCAGAGAATATCTACTGTGTGTCAACACTTTAGAAAGCATGACACAAGCGATATGACATCTGAGTATATCACAATGAAATTATCAGCACTAATACATGTATTGGATGGGCAATATGAACTTATTCATGCCAGTATTAGCGTATGTATATAAACGAGCATACATACACACAAGTAAGATATATATATATATCCTAATTTTATCAGCCTGGAGAATCCTTGAAACATAGTAAGCTGTTTACAAGTATTCTTGAGGAGTTACAGACAAATGAAGACTAAAAATCAAATACTCAAATTGCAATTGAAGCAAGTATTTATGAGTATTTTGTAAGTCCTCCAAGCAAATGAAAATCACAATTAAATTGCAATCGTGGATCTTTCTTTAAAACCCGAATCCCAACCCGATAATCATAAACCGGGCCAGGTAATACCCAATACCCAAATTTCCCAGCTTTTCGACTCCCGATTCTCAATTGTCCAATCAGGCCATGAAGGTTACACGAATACCCGGCCCAAAGCACAGCCCTAACTAAAAGGGCAAGTCCTAACCTGCTGATTGAAGCTTTCTGTCAAAGCTGAATTTTCAGAAGCCAAAGACTCTCCTAAAGCACGAGAAGCATCAAGAGCACTTTGCAATGAGAACTTCTCCTGCATTAAATCTTCAATATGCTGCAAAGAAAAGGAAAACATAAGAAAATTCATTAACACAAAAAAAATATAATTATTGCCAGACACAAAGTCCTAAAAGCATTTTTCCTCTTCTTAAGACCACAATACTTATACAAGCGATCAAAACTAAAATCGAACAAATAGTTAATTTCATGGAAGAGTATGCAATTCCTGCCAATAGAGCTTATAGGGCAACTTCAATCCACCTGTCATTCATCAACATAATACACTACTATGACAGTAAACAGATATACAAGAGGAGCTGAACTACACTATAGTTTATCCTCCCAAAAAAACAAAATGAATACTGTAATCCCTTCATATTTATTCTACTACTGTCTTCAAGGTAAAACTTACGGTAAAAAGAAATACAAGGAGTAAGTTCGGCCACAATATACTGTCCAGCGCAAAAGAAGCATGTTATGGCACTAGATCCTATAATTGACCTACAATTTGAGTTTATATTTTAGATACCGACTGTTTGATTTCTAATGGTGCGGAATTTGTAGAAAAAAGGAAATGCAATGCGAGAGAAATGCTTCAAAGGAACAGTATTATCTTCTGAACAGACATATATCACATTTTAGGTACGGCATGGTATCTCCAAAACCCATGCTGATATCTGCCATATTCTTATGGATAAGTAACTATGTTACGGCAAATAGTTACGTCAAAATGAAAGAAATGGTTTCAGATTAGCAATATTGCAGTTGAACTGACAAGTTATGAGCTTATGGCAGGAGAATAATTTAACGTGATCCACCATATAGCAAGCATTTCTCATCAATTTGCGTGGTTGACTAAAACATCGCAAAAATACCCTCTGAAAAGAGCCAGATTACTCTCTGACTATGATACAACTATCAGATCTCTTGTAGCACCGTGTGCCATGATACATTATATTGTGAAACTCTTAATATCTTACTACACAACTCTGCAATCTCCAGGGGCAATCAATGTGTGAAACTCTGAATAATAAAGTAATAACAAACCACGCACTAGCACTAGCAACCTATCCTTTATGTTGGACAGTAGTACAACACAACTCAGTTTCTGACAACAAGAAAGAGCGGCCATCTGGAATCCTCACACACATCCCATGAAAATAAGATGCATCATGCAACTTCAGTAAAACTGAGTACATTGAACAGGCAAAATGATTCTAGAATTAAATTACCCAACACATATCCAACGCTTACCTTCCAGGCTTTCAATACTTTCACCCACCCACCCACCCAAAAAAGACAAGAATAGAAAACACGAAGAATGCAAAGAAAGGAAAAGGTACAAATCGAAAAGGAACATGAAATAAATTTGAACCCAAAAAAAAAATGGAAATAATACAGCAACAAAATTATAAATGTCAATGTAAATTATGGACAAATAGCGTGCAGAAAATAACAGATAAAACATTATGCCTTGCATGAAATACCAGAGGAAAAAGTGTGAATAGCTAAATCTCGCCAAGTGTACTATCTGAACAGAAGCAATTGATTACCCCATTGGAATGAAACAGGGCCATATAACCAGACTGACACTCAATCAAGGATCATCACAAGTATCAAACTACCAAAAAGGAAAAACTACGAGAATAAAATATTATGTATAGAACCTGTTCCAAAGCAGCAAAATCTTCATTCTGATTTCGTGAAAAAAGGTCATGTGTGTTTCCGGTGACATGATTTAATAGGACAACCCCATCGCCAGAAGCAATGGAAGAGTTGGCATTACCCTGAGAACTTGATGAGACCAAACTGTCCACTGGGTAGACTGCGGAACTAGATGAATCAGCTAAGGATGATCCAAAGAGAGGCAGGGATGACAAAGGACCTCTAGAGATCTGAATGGAATCAAGAAATGATGGACGAGATCTCCTCCCACCTGCAGGTGGAGATGATGATGCCTGAGTTGATGGGATCTGGGCATTGGAATCATGATCAGGATATCTATTATCATAGTTCCACCGGGATGATTGTTTATCTCTCCTCTTATCGGCAATAGAACCACTAAATTTCTTCTCCCCAATATGAGAAAATAAAGCTAAGTTTTGTCCTGCTCCAAATTCGTGGTTGGGTATACTTGAGGCAGAGCGAACGGACTCTAGAACCCAACAGGAAGGCCCAATGAAAACATACACAAGAACCCAAATACTACTAGAAATTTCTGAAAGTACGTGAGAGGGACAGAAGGGGAAACTAAATAGAAATAAATATGATTTGGTGAAAATATCACATTCTTACCTTGGGAAGGCATGGATGTTAGGCTATTAGCCTCATAGCCGTTATAACCCAGCCCGTCTTGCATGAGAACAGGATCCTTGGGAAAAATATTTGTGGCTAAGACAGCAGATGTACCAGAATTACCAAGTGAAAGATCCTGCTCAGAACCATCACTCTCCTGTGATTTGTAATCATCTAACCCATGATAACTTGATTGGCTATTAGCGCTGTCAATTTTCTGAAAAGATGATATATGATGAGCCGAAGAGTTATCAACCCCAATACCAGAGACAACTCGAGCAAACAGCCCATCATAATCCTTTCTATTCTGCGAGTTACCACTGCCACTTGTAGGTTCATCAGAACCCTCACGAGCAGCATCATGCTTATACTGTTGATAAGATATATGTGGATGCCCTAAAGACGATGAATTAACTCCATTGTTGCTTGACAAAAGAGAAGACTTAGCATTAGCATTGTTTGAAAAACTAATATCAATTTTATGGGAAATATCTGAGTCCTTGGGTTCGTTCTTTGCAACAGCGCCAGAAGGTTCCAAGTGGCCTTCAGCAAGTCCATCTGAAGTGCCTACTCCATCAGAATCACTAAGGCGGAGCTGCACTGTCTCCTGTAGTAGGTTTCCACCAGGTGGACCACCATCAGAAGCCTGAAATTGATTCGTGGATGTGGCTTTTTTAGCCTTCTCTGCTGCTTTCTTTCGCCGAAACTCTTCTAGCTGCAGCATACAATATTTAATCTAAATATCAGTATGATTTCTACTAATTGAAAAGCTCACAACCATAATGATTGCAAAACATTCCTAAACTTGCCATATTGAAAGAAGGGAGAGGAAAAAAAAATGAACAAGAAAAAAAAAGAGCTATACTTTTCTTTGAACTTTCGAGTTCACAGCATATTAGCATTAATGGATTGCAACCAGGCGTTATGTGAACTTGAAATAACTTGCTTGTGCAGCAAAAAACTAACTACTTCTTTTATGAGCTCACTCTCCTAGCACATTAGTGAACAAAATCTCAACAGCATGCAAATTGATATTATCACCTCGCAGCAAGCACTAACACGATATGTGGTACCTGGAATACCATAGAGTGCTGACATTTTAAAGGGTGAACAGTGAATAGCATATCAAATAAAGGTTGATTTTTTTTCCTTAAAATTTATGTATTTGCTTGCTGCCATGATCTAATGAACTAACTTATATTTTATGGCCAATTTAAATGGATCAACATGAAGCCTTCACACAGTTCGGCACTTCGCAATCACCATGAATCTAGTATTGGCGCATCTTTGATGAAAAGGGAGGTTCCAGCAAATGTCTACTCTATAATCATATTAAAGCCTAAATATCTTCAAACGAAGATAAAAGAATTTCATCGATTTCTAAGGAAACCTGCAGCTAATACATTTTTTTTTTCCCGTCTGCAGCTCCTAAGCGTAAAACTAAACTCCAAATTTTGCGCCCTTTCACTTATCATAAGTATTTGACGAATCCCATATGTTCAATACCCAACAAAATCATCATCAAAACGCATGGAAACAAAAATATAGCAATAATTGGTTAAAAAGCTTCACAAAATTGGTACTATACTAAAAATAAGAATTCATTGAAGAACACAATCAATACCTTTCTTTTGCCAGCTTCCAAATGCCCTTGCTTCCTCATTCCCAGCGCCGACGCCATTACAAATTCCGGCACAAAAGGTTTCTAGCTAAATCCCCATCCACAAAAATCTCAATATCTTTCTTCAAAACAATCAGAACCTTGAATTAATGTTAACAAAATATACAAATAACTCTGTATCTCAATGCACGCATAAATTCAAATGGGGAAAAAATAATGGAGGGATCAAACGGTCGGGGATCCCAACTGGCAAAATCAAAAGGATGGTAAAATATCTGATTTAAAGAAAAAAAAAAAGGGAAAATCTTGATTTTCTGAAGAAAATAGGAGAACGGTCCGATCTGATCGGACAGTAGGGAAGAGGGATGAATTTACCGCAAAAATTTGTAAAATTGCGCTTACAGTCCGCAAGATACGTAGGTTTGCATATCTACCCCGTACTTTACCAATTTAATAAATTGAAAATTACTAAATTCCACAAAACCAAGATTGTTATTTTTTTCTTTTTTTCCCTTTTTTAAAAAAAATCATGAAAATACTTTTAAATTGAAGAAATTCATTCTAATGACTTTTCTTTTGAATTAAATTATTTCTCAATGTTAGGGATGAAAATAGATCAGACCGTCCATTAGGGCCTTACGGGCTAGCCTATATAAGAGTGGAGGAAAGGCCTAACCTAGTGTTGAGCAAATAAGCAGGGTTAAAGCTTGTGAAGGAGGCTTTATTTGGTTAAAGCCATCGAACCTGTCTATATAATTCAATTATACTATATAATGTGTGTGTACATATATTTAACTATTTATGATGCTTATACTATTATATTTATATTAATTAACTACATTTAATTTTTTATTATGTTCTTAACATTAAGGTTGTATCTTTTTCCATGTATTCATGGGTTTAATTTAGCTTATAATTAAGCTAGGTTATATTTTTTTTTTTGGTATAGATATGTGTATTATAATTGTTAATTAATTTTTTGTAATATAAAATATAGAGTTTTTAGGCCTATTAAGACCTATTAAAAATCTTAAGCCTATTATTTTTGTTTAGACCTATATAAGATTTAAGCATCATTAAAACCTTAATAAAAATGGACTTGTTCAGGCTAGACCTAAACTTTGAAAAAATCTAAACAGAACAGACTAGGCAAAAGAAAAAGAAAGAAAAAGAACCTATATTAAGTAATAGGCCAGGTCCAAGCCTTTGATTTATATAATAGACCTAACCTACTTAAGCCAAAGCCTACTCTACCCTATTCCCATCTCTACTCAATGTTCCTATACCAAAAACTAATAGGCTGAGTTCTTTTAATGGATTCTTATTAGATTTCTTTGAATTGATTAAATTGTATATGATGATTCTAGTTTCCTGTATATAGACATTACAAACTATTATTTGAATAATAAACTTTAATGTGTGTGAATATAATACATATCTCTCAAAGAAAATATAAAAACATGTTTTTAAAAAGTAAATAAAATTTTTTTGTTAGAAGAGAGCAAAGAATTCAAAATTTCAGAAGTTGAAAAGAAAAAAAAAATGAAGAAGAAGAAGAAGAAGAAGAAGAAGAAGTCAAATCTAGGTTATAGTAATTTGTAATCTTATATGTCAATTTGCATATGGTTTAAAACATTATCAAAATTCATCATAATAATGGTAAAAATATGTTCATCGTAGCCCATGATCAAAATTTATGATCAGACATTCAGACTAAATCACATTTGTTCTTATATGCACAAGACAACTATATCAGCACGAATTATTCACATTCAAAAGCAAACTAACAAAAGAATTTAAACATAATTTCAAGAAATCACTGTTACAATATTTGTAAAATATGCATCAAAACCATTACAATAATATTCAAAACATTACGAAGAAGTACATCTGTATAATGGGGACTCGAAATCTTTGTAATCACAAAGGAGACTTTGTATATAATCACATATTATCTGAATACATAAAATTTATATGTAATATATTAGATATTGTATATATGTGATCAAATATTATATATTTCGACCCTTTTCCTTCTATATAAAGGAGAAAAATTAAAATGAATAACATCCTTCGTTTTCCCAAGATGGCTCATTTGATCATCCAAAACCTTATTTTCTTGCTCGTGTTGTCAACTAGTCTTGTTCAAATGATTGTTGCCATTGAGCGAAAAAAATATGAGGTTGATATCCATGATGTTCTGCCTGATAATGCTTCTCAATTAATAACTCATTGCCAATCTGGAGAAAATGATTTCGGGAATCATACACTTTGTAAAAATCAAGTTCAAAGATGGAGTTTTTACACAAACATTATTGGTACAACTCAATTCTTTTGTCACTTCTGATCGGGTGGAAAACAAAGAATTTTCAATGTCTTCTACGGTCATTGGAAAGAAATGTGTGAAACTGGTGGCCTTAACAATGTTTGTAATTGGGTGGTAAAGGCGGATGGCTTTTATTTTAGTCCTAACAGAAATTATTCTATTGGTCTAGTAAAAAAGTATGATTCGCAGTAAAAGAATAATTGACTGGTTATTTTGTAGTAGAAAAAATAATATTTGATGTTACACCTATTTGTTGGATGTTGAAGGCCAATATTTGGTGGTCAATAAGAAAATATTAATACTTCTCATGCATAACTTCTTACATTTCACTAAGTCTATTTTGTTAATCAATAATTGTTAGAATATTTTGTTAAATACATACATCAGAGCAAAAAAAAACTAATAGTGAAAATAGCAATAAGATATATAATTATCTGGCAATTGTTAAGATCAAAAGAAGATAATTAAAACCGCGTGATCAAGACTCATCATCGGTTTATTTTTGTGTATTTGTGTGTGTGTGTGTATATATATAATTAATTCGTATCTAGTCAAATTAAAAATTTACGGGTACTATCTTCACCATTTGTCTTGAATTCAGGGTTACTCCTCTTGTTTGAACCGAGATTTGAAACCAAATCTCTCCTCAGTAAAAGAAGTTAAACTTTTCCAATTTGCACATGATGGAATGTAAGAATTCAGCTGGAGACCTGATTTTCTCATGTCAATTGTGTTCAAATTTCCAATAAATCAGAAAGTAGTGAAAATTGTTTTAAGTGTTAGATAAAGCTTGAGAGGATGAAGTTTTAGCGGAAGTGGTAGTTAAATAGGTTCAAGGATAAAAAAATCCAAGTGTCCTGTTTTTAATAAAAAAAAAAAACAATTTT
>JACFYI010003746.1:120346-138779 GCA_014898755.1 Handroanthus guayacan
CTAAATGTATACACGGATTTGGTATATTAGTCTCTCTGCTTGTGTTAGTTGTTTGCTTCTTCTGGGGATGTTTCACCTCCACATTTCTGTCTACTTGAAAATTTATTATGATTTTTGATGCAACATTTTCAATTAGTGATGTGAGTTTTTCTGCGCATTTGGATCCTCATTGGATGGTACGGAAAGTGGCAGTGCTACATATTCTAGTTTTTGTTTCTGGTCAGAGCTGTCTAGGTTATAACCCACTCATGCCTTTGGTTTATACATGTCATGGTTTGCTATGTTTTGCAGCGAATTTGTTCTCATTCCCCTCGGTTTATGAACTTCTGAGGAAAGATTATGCGTTTCTTACTTCACAGTTCAGATTTATCTTTGCATGAATTAGTTGTATTTGTGGATCTAATTTTTCTTTGTTGTTAGTTAACAAATTTTATGTGTTCGTGACAAAGGTAATTTTTCCTCTTTTCCAGATCTTTTGCACATTTTGTCATATCTCCCTAGGGATCTTAATTTTGTGAACCATACAAGCTACATTGGCTGGAGACAGTAAGTTTTCTTTATTTATATTAACTTAAATTCATCGACAAAGAGATGATTGAGAGCAGTAATTTTCCAGAAGCATTTTGGTTCATTTTTATTTGGTATCCTTTTCAGATTAAGGAAATTGAAGCCAATAATTGTTGATCCAGCACTCTATCTTACAGAGAACCATGAGATGTTTTTCGCCACCGAAAAGAGACCACTCCCAGATGCTTATCGTTTATTCACAGGTTAGTGCCACAGTATTGCACTCGTTTATGTTAGATTTAAGGGTGTCCTATTGACTGGCTGTTCATGTCATTAATACCTAATAGCGTCAAGGAAGTGATACTTATTTTCAACAGTTCTCATTTCAAATGATGGTGACCCTTTGTCAAACTAGACTTCCTATGGGCAATGTAGTAGCTTAGCTACTTCTAGAAATGCTTTAAGTGAACACAAACAAATTGGTTGGCCTGTTTCTTTTAGCTTAGAGTGATGGGGTCATGTTCCTAAGATCTTGATATTTGATTATTTTTTAAAGATCATTTACGTTTTCTTTGAACCACATGCAAGAATTTTTCTTCAAAATGGCAAAAAAGAAAAACCAAGTAAAACTGCTCACAAAAATTTCATCCATATGTCTCGAGAAGGATGGAATGTGACATTTAAGCACACAAACTAAATTGTGTAAGTTATATACTTACCGAGGGAATTGCATCCGACATATATTGAGCCATCTGCATCTCTTATTTTGGTTGCTGTTATGCCTTACGTCATCTTATTGTTTTCATTGGCTTTTGTCCTAACTCCTAACTTGATGTCAAATTCTTTACTTATTGCGTGTAAAGTTGTGATTAAGCATCTCTTATCACCCTTTGGAAAGGTGAACCTTCAAATAAGCAACCAAATCTTCTTAAATGAAGTTCCTAGAGTTTTGGTCTCTCTTTTTGGTCCTTTTGGTGCTGAAATTTAGAGTTAATCAATAAACTATGGTTAAATGTTTTATGTAACATCTTCCTTATAGTTTGTGTGAGCAGTTGTAACGAGTAAAATGAGAATCAGCTGCTAATCAAGAGTAATCTTTACTTTCGCGTACTTTTTGTATTTTGATATCCTTCCCTATCTTTCTAATACCCTGTTTGGGAGAACTTTAGCAGTTTCAACTTCTGGATACAGCAAAGAAGGTTTTGAATGTTTTGCTTCACTGGTTCTGCTTCATTCTCTCCATAATTAAGCAATAAAATGCTAGACACAATAAATACAAATACATATTGTAAATTCTTATATGCATACGTTTCATGGTACGTAGCACTCTTAGTGGGTGCTGCTATGCTTATTTTAAACATCCTATAAGAATTTTGGAGCTTATAAGATCTTAAAATTTATTTTAAAAATAAGTTGCTTAAGTGTTTGGATAAAAATAAGATTGTTGAGTTAGAAGATGTAGTAATAACCATCATGTAATTCAAATGGTTAAAATTAAAGGGGGCATATTGAGATATGAAAAATAAGTTAGGAACCCTTTACTTTTCTAAATGAGCTAATATCCTAACATCTTATGTTACAAGCTTATGAATTTGCTTCTAGAAAAATATACTAAACACTTAATATCATCTTATAAGTTCTCAAACAGCTTATAAGTTCACCCAAATACCCTTGTAGTTTAACGTAGTATGGTATTTTAACTAATGGACCAAATATCTGATTTTCAACTTATTCCCACTTTTTAGCAGTTCCGGCAGACATGCCCAAATCCAACTTCTGTAGTTGCGAGTTGCGACATGTCGTTTTTTTTCCCTTTTTCCCGCCTCCTCCTAAAATAAAGCGCTCATTGTAAGCACAAGCTCGTAAACAAGCTATATGTGTTATATGGTTTTCTGTGTATCAAATTTTGCATCTTCATCCAATTCTTTCTCTGTTTTTAGCTGAATAATACGGTTATGGTTTTGCTAACAGGATCATCAGTTGGCATTTTGAGTCGCAAGTTTATCGAGTTTTGCATCTTGGGTATGGACAACCTACCAAGAACTCTGTTGATGTACCTCTCTAACACACCAGCATCAACTTCCGTTTACTTCCCAACTGTCCTGTGCAACTCCCATCAGTTCAACCGGACAACAATCAACCACAGCTTGCGCTACACTTCTCTCGACTCCAGACAGCAGCCCTTCTTGCTGAATTCCACTAACTTCGACGATCTTATCCATGACGGAGCAGCTTTTGCTTCACCATTTTCACCAAACGATCCGGTTCTTGATCGTATCGACCAAGAACTCCTGCAGCGAAATCCTGGCAAACCAGTGCCCGGTGGGTGGTGTTTAGGTGATTCTAGTGAAGATAAATGCTCTATTTGGGGAGATGCCGATGTTTTGAAGCCTGGTCCGGGAGCTAAGCGGCTTGAAAAACGCCTAGTTGAAGTTTTGTCAAGTGGTACAACTCAATGTTTGGACGAATGATTCACCCAGAAGATGCCGAAAAGATAGAGGTATATCGCATACAAATTTATTCCAGCCAATTGCTAATTATTGAAATTTTGCTGTGTATCAATGAGTCTGGCTGATTCTTTCACACTCGGTCTAATTGTTGTATTCTTAGATCAATAGAAAATTTTGTACATTGGAGTAATGTGATATATTACCAATCTCTCCTTAGCTTTCCATCCCACACAACACCAATTGACTCTTTGGAGCTGACAACTTTGAAAAAGGTTTTTTCTTTGTTTTTTCTTTTTTCTTTTTCTTTTCTTTAATAAGTTTCAGCTCGTTGTTTTGGAATGCTTGAAAGTGGTGATTCCACTTTTAAAAGAAGACCTCATGCTCTTTCGCTATGTTAATCACAAAGTACAAAAGAACTCATCCTAGCGATAATTATCTCTACATTTCCTGAAATTTGACTTTTACGAAAATATCTTCTGATGTTTGAATAGTTATTATTATACTTTCACGGTCAGTTCAATTAATGTATAATTACAATTATCATTTTCTACCATCTGGTGATAAAGAATAGTTCACAATCTATCACCTCAATGAAGACGGGATGATGTTGTATCACTCATCGATTACAAGTGAAAAGACCTTATGCTCCATAAATAGCGTCTGTAGATGAGAAAGACTCGATGCTGTATCACTAGTTGCTTGTTAGTGACGACACAGTCGATCCTCCATCATTTACTGATGAAGAAGAGTTCATGAGAGAGAACTACTGTGACAAGCATACAAGGAAGAAATGTTCCTAATTAATCTATCACAACTACAGTTTGAAAATAGGGATGATTACCTTAGCAGCCCCTGAGTTTTGGTCTAATTACCAAGACACTTCTGAGGTTTGATAATTACAACTATATCCTCGAAAATCTTGAAATATTACAAGTAGATTCTCTGTATAAAGAGGTGTAATTGTAATATATATAAGCAGTAAGGGGTATAATTGTAATTATGCAAAAGCTGAAGGAGGTCTAATGATAATTATGCCACATTTTAGGGGTGTAAAGGCAATTATCCCAAAATAGCTCACACCCTAGCTATTGATTGAAGATACAGACGAGAAAATCTTCATGATACCAACACCAAGGTCATCCATCTAATTGCTAATTCCAAATATTAAGCTAATTAGAACAAGATAAACTAAAATGGTATTTGATGTGGGTAAAGCCCAGAAGAGGCATTAAGTACCAAAATACCATTGAAAGTTGCACAAAAGTTCCCATTGCCATTAAAATCCACATTTTTTATATTCGATTTGGAAGCTTTACCATAGATTAAGCAGCACAAGAGGTCAATAGATTATGCCACATGTCCTTGAATGAATCGTATTCCATGCTTCCCATAAATACACCATTTCATCATCAGTAACACCATCACGAACACTGTAAAAGAGATCATGTTTCGTATTGTTTTAGTACTCATGAAAACTTTGTAACAAGTCATTCCCTTGTATTCACTAAGTATTGAGGTTGCACTTGTATTAATCCAATTAAGACATAATTATAATATATTATCTTTGACCCTGGCCTCACAGACAAATCACTATTGATACCAGGTTTGAGCTCATCCATCTCTTCATGGAGCTTGGTTCACATGGATATTTGATTCCAAGTAATTTGATAAGTTCCACATTCTAGTTTTGAATCCATTATGTGAATTTATTCACACATTTGGCAGTTGTGTGCTCATTGACATGAGTGTGGGACCAAATATTGTCTTTTATGAACTATATCAGGCTCTCGATGGTGCTATATTAACAGAGTCAATACTTGTATTGGTTGATTCAAATGTCTAATATATTTGTGGCTGAATGCAAAAATCTCGATATAACTTAGTGAAAGGTGTTGTCTCTTTCCTTTTTATTCATCGAAAAAGAAGAACTTCATAAACTCACAAACAACTTCTTGAACATAATTATTGTTGGTTGCAAGTTGTAAGAATTCTATGAAGGAAACACATGGATGTGGTTGTCTTTGAGTTTATTGATTTTGATCAAATTTTACGTATCAAAAAAAGGGAAAAAAAAAAAGCCCAAGATTTTGGTCAAATTTTCTACTGAGATCATTGATTGTGAACATGAACTATCTGAACTTATTGATAAACAGACTTTCATTCTGATCTCATCTATTTTGACTGAAGATCTTACATGAACTCATTGTTTATGAGCAGACCTTTTACTTAGTTGATTAATGGGTTGATTTCATATTCAAGTTCATTTACTGTGAGTGGACATAGAAGAAAGGAGAATAGGGGTGCAAAAATTTAAGTGATGATCTGAGAACTGTCACTGATAATAGACATTTAAGTAACAATATCTTTAATTTTGTCACTATATATTTTTAAGTGACAATATATATATATATATATTTGGTCACTGTACGGCTTAATACACTACAAAAAATATATAAGTAACAAAAATTGTGTAGCAATATAAAAATTGTCACTAATAATATGTATTAATTGACGGTGGCTTTCATTTTGTCACTAAAAATATGTCGTATATGACAAAAACTTTTGTTGGTCACCATATAGCTTTTAGTGACGAAATGTAGTATTTTAAATTGTCAAACAGATAATTAGTGACACATATATAATAAAAATCTAGTAAGTAATGACAATAAAAAAATTATCATGACAATTTGGTGATAAGATTTTCATTATCACGAGATAGCCACGATGTGTCACTAATTGTCAATAGTGATCATATACACACATTCTTGTCATTTGATTAAATATTATTTCTTATCACCTTTTATACAAGATTACTGACAACTATTACATATTGTCACTCAATTTTTGTCGCTTTCACTTTTTTTTTCTCCTTATAGTGATAGTGACAAGTACATATGTTTTTTTTTTTTTTTTCCTTTTTTCTCTGAGAAAATACAATTAATATATCCAATTTTTAATATCAATACATCAAAATAACATTCGAAATTAATAACTAAGACGAAAATATTTAACCAAACTACTGTACAGTAAAAAATCTAAACAAACTACTATTCAGTCGAATAAAATACTCTACATATATTTGGAGAGAATCGAGCACACATGTTGTTAATAGTGATAATTTTAACATAACTTTTATCACTCTTAAGTTTGTTAATATAAGTAGTATTGTGACAAAATAAGTCTTTGGTCACTTTCTATGTAAAATTAGTGATAAATTTCGTATTATAACCTAATATTTTGTCACATTTTTCTTTTTCTTTGTAATGGGATCTGTCTTTGATTAAAATTGAAGAAATTCAATGCTGCTAACTCATTTTTACATGTCCTTTCTTTCTCTCAAACGCACTATTATTATTTAAACTATAAATTACTATGCCGAAAATTTCTATAAACATTGAACTATTTACTCTATTTTAAATTTATTGTTGTAATTAATTTCTTGTCCCGCATCCCTAATTAAAAATTTACATTTTATAAAATTAAAAAAAAAATTCCCAAAATTGTCCTATCAGTTAAATAATGATATAACACTGCTACATCTACAAGACGACTTTTATATATTTAAACAAAATACAAATTTAGACATTTATTAATTTAATAATCCCATATAAAATCAAAATGGTGCCAATAATTCTTGGAAAAACATATAGTAGGCGACAGCAAAATTCCTGATACATATAATGATATGCCTGGAATCAAATAATTAAGTACAATCTAGATGGGGACACAGAAAATAAAATTATGAAAAAAAGGATGTGTTAAATCAAGCGTAATATTATTCGAACAAAATCAAATAAGTGGGACACCATGTTCTCATCACCATACTATACTGATTTGACCTTATACAATTATTAGTTTTCTTCCACAAAAATGTCACAAATAATTTAGAAGATTTGATTGTCCTTATGCCACAACATAAAAGGCATATATATTACCAAAATTCAACTGTAAACAGTTTATGGTAAAGATATTTTTCAATATAATAATTGATTTACACTCTTTTCTTGGAAATGATAGGATGCATATCATTGATTTTATTTAAATTTTAAATTCATGGAATAGGAATAGTTACATTAATGTATCAATCTTTATACTATATCAACGCCCACATGGTTTGGTACGTGTGCGTCCAATAACTAGAGCACAATGCATGGTATATGCGTGAATAATTATATGTATGACCAAGGTGACTCTAGTGAGATTTAAATGATTTGGTGATAGTGATTCTTATAATTTAAGCTGGAGGCATTGAAAAATACATATAAAAACATATACAATGAGGATGAAGAGAGTTTTTTTGTCGCCTTATGGATCGAACTCAAGGGATCTGACCTTTTAAGCATGTAAAGCATTAGGTTAGCTAAGTGAGCTCAACGGAGACCCTCCAACCCTCCAAATTAATATAAGCTTGAAAACGAGGTTCAAGTATATAGAAATAAACAAATGTAAATATAATATTGTAAAAATGAGAGTCCAAGCTTATTTATAGTTGGTATCCAAGCATTGAGCCACATGCATGCCCTTGCCTCGTAGGATCTCCCCAGTTGCGACTAAAGACATGAAAGTCATTTACCCCTTTTAAAGCAACAGCTAAATTAGGTAATACATACTATATTGAATTTAATTTAGGGAATTGGTGTTGCATCAGAACGTGTCAAGTATGTGAAATATAAGTTAACAGCAACGTTAACTGATGCAACTTGAATAAAGATAATTAAAATTTGCGCTTAACTTTAATGCTTTAACAAAGTTCGTTGACAAATTTGTGATCATTGTCGCAATTTGCTGAGCAAATATCTTCAATCATTCAAATTATAAATATATGATTTGACAAAAATAATTTAAAAAAAGAAAGATATTTTAAGTAGTTGTATAATTTGAGTGTCAAAGTCCATGTGGTGACTATTAGGGTTGGCCTACGTGTGTCACATGAGTCAATAATGTTGAGGAACAACAATAATATTTACATAATTCAAATATTTACTTCATTTTTTGTTTTTATTTTCGTAAATAATTTAAACTTAAATAAAATTATAATAAAATATGAAGAGGATGACCTTTTCCTTTCCTGCACTTGAGCAGCACATGTTTCTTTTGAACGGCGGTTGGAGCCTGAGAAAAATTGAAACGTGAATGGGACCCACATAACATGCGCATGTGGTGCCCTCGTCCCAAATTTGAACTTAATTGATAGTTGAGGGTAGGTATTGCTTATTTGCTTTCATTTTGACATCTTTATATCTACTAATAAATAAATTATAATAATTTTTAATTATTATATGTAAATCATACATTTTGATTGCCAATGTAATCATCAAAACGTTCAATAATCCCTTGGAGGAAAAGTAAGTGTTATCTACTTTACTATATATATATAAAACATTAGATCGTATCATTCAATATTAAATCAGTGTAATAATCACTCATAATTCACTAAAAATTATATTTTTAATTATTTTATTCACATGCATTATGTGTATATTGGATGCTATTGTAAAGAGATCCTAGACATACTCAAATTGTGAGATGGAAAAGGAGAGTAGTGAATTATAATAAGTTTACATTTGAGTGCAATTTAACTGGTGGAAAAATTTATTTTTCAAATCAAAATAATGTAAATTTGAATTTAGCCAGGGAAAAATGTATTGAGTATATTTACTTTGACACTAACCTTAATATTATTGTGACATGATACGCTTTTTAATCATGAACGTATTTTTCTCCTACATCTAGTGTCATGAAAAGGCATGAAACTTATATAAGCTCTATTTTAATCCATGAGTCATTTTTTCAAATTAAAACTCTTATATGTATCTCTACGTGATCACCTCTATATTTAACGATGAATCTAATCATTATCATTAGCGTCTTTTGAGAGAAATGACAATTATATATTTTTTTTCTTAGAGTCCTCTGTTGAATATTATGATACCTAATTTTATCTTAAATTATGAACATAATTTGAGAGGAAATAAGGCTATTAACGTATTACAAGCAATCTTTGATTGAGCATTTCAAAGAATAATTGATGGAATAATTCAAAAATCAC
Source organism: Handroanthus guayacan (assembly GCA_014898755.1). Classification (NCBI taxonomy): domain Eukaryota; kingdom Viridiplantae; phylum Streptophyta; class Magnoliopsida; order Lamiales; family Bignoniaceae; genus Handroanthus; species Handroanthus guayacan. Next base: position 129,353 of record JACFYI010003746.1, read on the forward strand.
TAGAAGATTGCATCAAAGATTGCGGGGTTGCATATAGGCCCGCCTCCTTCACCTAGACAAACTTGCCTATTGACACATAGCTATAGAATAATATCTCAATTAATTTAATTTTTATATTTAACAATAAATATAATCATCATTATTTTTCAAATTTTAAACCCAACTTTATTTTCATTCTAAGTGACAAATTATTTAACTAGTGCAAAAGTATCATATACGTGTTTACAATATTTTGAAAGACAACAAAATTCATCGGACCACTCAATTAAAGGAATAAGTACCTCTATATTACTGTAATCATCAATGCAGTTCCTAAAATTTGCATAATTATCAATACTCACCATATCATTAGTTCAATTAATACATAATTACAATTACACTCCTAAACTGATACATAATTACAATTATATTCCCTTATGTATAGGATCTTTTTATAATATTTTAAAATTTTCAGTAAATGTGATTGTAATTATTCATAAACTGAAAAAATAATAGAGGATATAATGATATTATTCAATCTTCATTGGATATCTTGATAATTTAATCGAAAGTAAGGAAGCGTGGAGGTAATTATCCCTATGAAAGTATTTATTTGCAAATTTAGTCTTAAGAAAATGCAACATATTAGCACTTTCGTAGGATGTTCCAAATGTCCAATTCCTGTAAACAATCCAAGGAGTGCCTATGAAAGGGGACAAAAGTACATCTATTACATGGGTTTGGCGGGCTCCAATTCAATCAATCCTAAACTGCCACGTGTACTGTTGGAGAGTCAAAATATTGTTTTTATTTTTCCAAAGTTTCTAAATTATAGGCAGACGTTGCACTCTCTGATTGGCTGGATGACGTATAACTTGAGCCGCTAGTGCAGAATTGGGAAGTCACGTGAATAGTGATGTGACGAGATTGCCCTCCATTAATGCCTTTATTTCCGGGACATGGAAGTTAACGTGTGAGAAATTATTTTTGGACTTATTCAACTGAAATTAAAGAATCTTAGGAGACTTTAACCGTTCAATTAACCCTAACATTTAGAGCTTTAAATTCTTTATAAGTACTATCGACTAGACCATACTCGATGTATGCATTTAAAATATATATAATTATTATTTGTATAAATAATAGCATTTTTTAATGACTTAAATATATTTGTTTAACTTTTTTGATAGACTAATCGGAAGATAAAATCGAAGAGAGTAAAATTGGAAGAGGAAAAATATAATTTGATAAAAATAAAAATAAAAAGGAGAATGAAACTATTAAAAGGAAACTAGAAATTAAAAAGAAAAATTACTCATTATTTTTTAGATGGGATAATTTCGATAATGTATTAAAAAACATACAAATTTAATTATTGTAAGGGTTTGGTGCTTTATTAATGGTATAAATATATAGTGGAGATTAACTTTTTCTTGATTCCAAACTTAAAAAGAAAATTAGAGTAAAGACTAAGGATTTGTTTAATTTGAAGTTTTTAGCTTTTGAAATTATCTTTTATTGATTTATGAAGTTCAATTCAAATTTAAATCTAAGATTTATGATGGAGTTAGCAGATTTACTATAATTTTACATAAATTAATAAGATTCTCACAATAAAACTCATATTACTGTAATTTAGAATTAAATCAAAATTATTTTGGTTATAAGCAAATATCTTATTTTTATATTATTTAAAAATAATTATATATTCTGATGTGAATTATGCGCAAGTTTATATTCATTAATCTATATTATATATATGAAATATGGGTCTCTTAGATACTTAGGTCTTGCACGATTTTTGATGAGTTGACTAAATTAATCTTATTATAAAAGATAATAATAAAGTAATTTAAAAGATAATTACGAAATAGTTTTTAAACTTATCTTTAATAATATTTAGTATTTTCTTTTATATTTTCTCTAGTAATAATTTTTACCGTTCCAAATGTATTCTCTTCAAATTTATGTTTTAGATATAGAAAATTTAACACACATATAAAATATGCCACAATTACTAGTTTTAATAAGGCTACTTATACCTTTAAAATTAAATCTCCTTACCATTGTTATGTACTTTTCTTAAGAGGTACGATTACTACATTCAAGTGACAACCAATACATTGTTGATACGTCAATATAAAAATCATCATAAAAGCAAATAACAATTAAAGAAAAATCTTAACAGTAAGCTATAATATAGTAAAAGAATCTTCAAAGTCACATACGTGGGTATCAAAAGACCCCCATTTTACCACCAAGATAAGGTCTCATCGTTAACAAATATTATATACTTAATACTGCGAGATTCAAAAAATAATTGAGAGAACAATTTTAATTAAGAATATAATTTAAATTCAATCTTTAAAATTTTTTGAATTAATACAACGTGTCAACTATAATATTTTAAAAAAATCCCACCACATTCATTATGAAAATTTATCTAATTTACCAGTCAAACTTCCCAAAAATATATCCAATATTATCCAAATATTAAATCACACATAATTCATATGCCATATTATTGCGAAATTCCATGATATCACAAAATCCCAAATCTCAATAATTAAGAAATTTCTATCTTAACACAGTCAATATTAACAAAATAATCTCTCACACAGTCACATAATAAGTAATATTCCAATAATAATTATAATAATGGTCCAGCAATTATCAATAAGTAAACACAGAGAGGCATAATCAAGAGACAGGATATATAATAATAACCCCTCAATCCCACAAAAAATTATAAAGCAAAAGTACAAAAACTTTGCCTCGATGAGTTGAACCTTTCGATAATTATATCACTCAGCCCAACAAGAAAAAAGCAGAGCATAGAGAGTCCCTTTTTCTCTCTAAAACCTAACGTTTCTATTTCTGAAAAAAGGAAAAATGGATGTTTTACGCACAGCGGAGGAGTGTTTAGCGGTAGAAGATGACCTTCTGAACTTCACTCTCGAAGGTGAAGAAGAGGGGCCGACCATTTTCAACAGCGCCACCGAGACGGTGGCGGCGGCGGCGGCTTTTGGCCTTGAGAGTCAAAGCGGTTCGTCTCCTGTAAGTTTCAGCCTGTTTTGTGTGTGACTCTTATGTGTAGGGGAGGGGAAGTATTTGACCGAGTCTGGCTGTGACTCGGGTTGTTTCCTAACTGAGTCGGTGGAACCGGCGTGACTCGGTCGGATTTTGGATTGAGTCCGGGTGGGACCGAGTTGACTCAGTATGGGGAAAGTTGGAGTCAAATTTGCCGGCATATCTCTTCCGTGGAATTTTTTTATTTGGACCAATTTGCCCTTGGATACCCTGGGGTAGTGATGAAATGTTTAAGGGTATTTTTGACATTTAAGTAGTTTCGGAATTTCGAAATTCTTGGACGCGTATTTGGTTATGACATTTATTCCTCATGAAGTGAATGAGCTGTAAAATTTATATTCATAAATTCTAAAATGTCCTTTTCAATGTATGTGATAATATGGGCATATGCAAAAATGCCTTATTATGTCCATGAAAATAGGTGGAAATGGAATTTTTTGCGAGTTTCTATATTTGCTAAGACACCTTTGTACCTTTGGAAAATATTCTCTTAAGGTGGAACATTTTGACTTTAGGTGTGTCATTGTCCAAACATGGTACCCCACTGATACATTATATTAGAAAGAAAAGTTTAATATTAGCCCAATTTTGAAAAAAGCTTGGAGGGCATCAATCTTTTGGAAAGAGGGAATCATTTTTTTTTTTTTGGTTGAAAAAGTTTATTGTTAGCCCAATAAAGTTGAAATTTTTATTTGTAGCATGACTTGTTTGCTGCATTTTCTTGAATTGATTGATGATAAATGCGATGAAATGAGGGATGCAACGAAATAAGCATATTAGAACTAGGTATATCTTTATAGGATTATATATTAGTCAATCTTAGTTGTCATATGTGTTCTCTCATATGTTCTTTGATTACAAATATACCTATAGTCCGTTTAGGATGAATGTGACATGTCTCATTCTAATGGGATGTCTCGTTTTAGGATGAAGTATTTTATACTGGGTTGCATTGCAAATTATATCGTGACCTTTGATCAAATAAAGTATGTGAGGTGTTACGTTGGATAATTAGATCATGAATGTATTTCGGCTTTGTTTTTAGGAAATTGCCGAGGTGGAGGAGGAACTCGAATGGCTATCGAACAAGGATGCCTTCCCTACGGTCGAAACTTGCTTTGGTATTTTATCCGACAACCCGGACCTAATAGTGAACCACCGTAGCCCTGTATCTGTGCTTGAGAACAACAATTCCAACAGTAACAGCCCTAAGAATACAAATAGCAATGGGAATTCAATTGCAAGCTACTGCAACAACCTCAAAGTCCCAACAAACCACCCAGTTCGTTCCCGGAGCAAGAGAAGAACAAGAAGAAGGTCCAGCTTCGGCGACTTGACCAGCCAGCATCGTTCATGGCTGAACCAAGAATTGTTATTCTCGTTGCCGCCATTACCAACAATAAAGAAAAAAGGATCTGGTATGGGGAGACGGTGCTTCCATTGCCAAGCCGACAAGACGCCACAGTGGCGGGCCGGCCCTATGGGTCCAAAGACTCTTTGCAATGCTTGTGGGGTCAGGTACAAGTCGGGCCGGCTCCTGCCTGAGTATCGACCTGCAAATAGTCCGACTTTCTCGAGCTTTCTGCACTCGAATTCGCATAAAAAAGTCGTAGAGATTAGAAAGAAGAAGCAGTCAGGAGCTGGAGAAGGAATTGCAACAAGTGTAGCTTGTGGATATAGTGTAGGATAGTGATGAATTTAGCTTTTTCTTTTTGTTAAATTATTTTTAGATTAGTTAGTTTAGGTTTAGTGTGTTAGTTTTTGTTTCTATGAAATTTGTTTAGGGTTTTATTGTATGGATTAGATGGTTAGTGAATTAATATTGTTTTCTTTTTCTTTTATTTTCTAAATCAAATTCCATTAGGGAATTTTCACTTATGTGCCTGGCAATTAATTATACTATTTTTCTCTCGCTGGGATCAATAAGCACCAACCTGTGACCTAGGGCTGTAAATGAGCCGAGCTCAAGCCGAGCTTGGCAAAAATTTCAGGCTCAAGCTCGGCTCGTTTACAAAATTGTCGAGCTCGAGCTTGATCGAGCCTGGAAATCCAAGCTCGATCGAGCCTGAGTCGAGCTCGAGCCCTTATCGAGCCTGATAGGCTTGTTTTAAAACTAAAAATTAATATACATTTTTTATATATATTTTTTAATATTTATAATATATACTTTATCACATATTAAAAATATATTTTTTAATGTAATATATTATATATATGTTTTTAATATATATTTTTATATTTATTTTTAATATAAATATTTATATATTATATATGTTTTATATATAATATATTATATATAATATATTTTTTTTAATAATAGTCCAGGATCGTAAGCCGAGCCAGTCTATTAGAGCTTGAACTCGGCTCGATGGCGAGCTCGAGCTCATTAAGGCTCGGCTCGAGCTCGATTAATTTCGAGCCGAGCCGAGCTTTTTTGCTTCGAGCCAGTTGAGCTCACCTTACACCCCTACTGTGATAAGAGAAAGCAACCTGCAGAATAAACGTAATTTGTGTCACATCATATGAACAGATTGGGTGCGAGTTCAAGTAGGTTCGAGTTTCATGGTGCCAGAGTAACGGGATCGATCCCTTGAATAAAAAGAAATGATTATATTATTTTTCTTTTCTTTTCTAAATCAAATTCCCTCAAATTCCATTAGGGAATTTTCACTTATGTGCTTGGCAGTTAATTATATTATTTTTCTCACGCTGGACTCAATAAACACCATCTTGTAACCCAATGAGAGCGACCGGCAGAATGAATGTAATTTATGTCACACCATACGAATATTGAGTACGGGTTCGAGACCCATGAGTGTTGGGAGTGTCAGGATCGATCTCTTAAAGAGGGGAAAAAAAAAAGAACAAGAGAAGGATTTTATTATTTTTCTCCTAGGCAAGAAGGAAGCGTAGGAGCTTAATTATTCTGGTGTTCTGTTAGATTGTGGGCTCTGTTTTTTTATCCTTTTTCTGTCAAGATAAGAGGCAGTGGGGTTTAGTGGTTCTTGTTTTCGTAGTGTCAATCACATATTAGTTGGTCCATATTCAATGTTCACCTATAGTGAAGCTTTAAATTTAGAATGAAGTATCGCCTAGAGAATATCCTCTGTTCAACTTAGTGTATACACGATAATAATGATGACATTTTAAAGAAAAATAATCATATCATCATATATTACTAACAATTTGTTATTTCACTTAAAAAGTAGCTAAATAAGTAGCTCCTTAGGTGAGTTTATAAGTTTACGAATTTATAAGATATCATAAAATATTAAATAACTTTTATCTTTTACAAAAGCACTTAGATTATCAAAAAGATGTTAGAATCTTATAATTTCTCTTACGATAGGTGTTAATTTCTCAACTTATTTTAAATTTCTTAATGTGCTCTTTTAATTTTAATGACATTAATTATAAAATTATTTGTAATGATATTTTGCAAATTTCGAGATATTATTTTATCCAAATGCTTTAGCAATTCAATTTGGAAATATTTTATAAACATCAACATATATATATATATATATATATTGTAAGATATTTTAAATGAGTTCATTTTTTAAAATAGAGGACTGATTATAACATTCAAATCAATGCATCAATATAAAACCAAAGAAAAATGCGCAACAGTCTACGATCAAATATTGGCATAATAATAATAAAAAAAAAATTTGCGACAGTCCACTACAAATCTACCATATCATAGAAAATCACCTTCGCATATTAGTGGAAATTGAAATTCATGACTTTTACAGTCATGAGACCTCCACTTTATCAGTAACAAATAAGTTTAGTTGGACATCCTCTGAAAATAAGAGTACTTGTTGTCTATTTTTTGCAGATTACAATAATTTGTTATCTGTTTTCTTGCTTTGAAATTTTAAAAAACTTGATCAAAGAAATGAAAATAAATGGGCTCATCCATGAATGAAGCCTTCATTTAATGCAATGAGGTCTTTCTTTCTCTTTTGGACATTAAAATTGAAGGAGGACGTTAAGAATTAGAGAGCAGGTTGCTGGCCTAATATGTGTGACAAAATTCCTGCTTTTTTATTTTTTATTTTTGTTATTTAACAAGGTTGGTTGCTGCCCTAATGGAATCCTGAAGTGGTTACGACTTAGGACCAAAACTAATAGTGCCTTTCAACCATAAGGTCATGTTTTAATAAAGGTATAATTACATCGATGCCTTTGACGTTTGGTCTAATTATAAATGCATGTTCACTTCTTTGAAAAGTTACCCAAAAATTCATTGTCATTAGTTCCACTGACATTACAATAAAATTTCCTGAAAACATAAGCTTTATTAAATTAATTGGGAGGTTACTTGTAATTTCATATTTAATGTGTTACATTTTCAGGAAGTTTAATAGTAATGTTACATATACTGCGATAAGCTTTTGTCATCAATTGAGTAATGATATACAGTGTTATTGTTATTTTTTAATTTGTATAGGGTGTTTTTGTAATTGGATCAAACTTGAAAGTGTTAGGATAATTGTTGTTCAATAAATTACATGTGTTATTTTTTTTATTTATCTGGGGTGTAGCGTTTGGGATAAATTAGTTTCTCACTTGTCAAACGTATATAGGATCAACTAACTAGCATCTTATACTTGCAATGTCATCAGTTGGTTTCAACAAATTAGGTGTGTACTTATAGATCTAATCAATTTCATAAAAAAATAAATAATAAATAAATAAATAGGTCAACTCGATAAGTCGATGAAGTTGAGGTCGATATAGAGCTATGCTGTATTGTGTCTCAATTGGTCAATGCAACTTGATATCCTAATTTAACTATAATATCTATTACAAAAAATTTGATCATACTCTCACATACTGTAAGACTTGTGACTATTTCTTATATTATGTTTCCTAATAGTTTATTCTATGCTTTCTAAGTTTCGTGGTGCAATTATTATAGTAATCTGATATCAAAGACTCATATAATCGGTTTACGTATTTCCAAGCTCATTGCAATGACAAAGAATGTTCTTTTCAGAAAATTCAAGGATTCTTTAGACTTGATACAGATCAGTCTTTTCATTGTGTTTGTGGAAAGGTGGGGTGCTAGTTTACCATTTCACGGATTTTGTTTAGTAGGTTGGATTTTTGAGTTAATGTGGAGATTTATTGTATTGTGCTAAAAATTTGACAATGAGATTTGGTGTTAAAATGACTATAATTCTTAGTTGTCGAGGGATTTGATTTTACTCCCCCTGTATGTCGAATTATCACTCTTATAGGCATCATAATTTTAGTAAGAGCAATAATCTTGTAGTTTGTTTCTAGTAATTAATGTTTATCGTGACAACTCAAAACAATACACTTGTGATCAGTCATGGGAGACTTGTGATATATTTTGAATCTTGGTTCGTACCTTTTTGAAATTAGTAGATACAACTCCTCCTCACGAGAAGCCAATACATGTGGCTCGACTTAGGTTAACTAAATAAATATTTTGTGTTGTTTCTTTCATATTTTCTTAATTTTGTGATATAAATAAACGTAAGTAGCCCAATGACAACTACAAATTATTAAGTTGGTTAAATTTGAAGCTGAAATACATAGTTTTGACATTACTAGAAGTACAGTGACAATCTTTTTATTATCGAGTTCGACACAACCTTTTAAATATGTTTCTTGACATGTTTTATGAATATATATTCGTGACACAAATATTTTGTTCCCGTATTATAAGTGTCACATAAGAATTAAATTGGTAAATCTTGGCTCAAGAAATGAATAACAACCCCTAAGTTAATAATTTCTACAATGTCATAATCTATAAGAAGAAATATCTTATCATTTGAGTTGTCTTGGCAAGCATTCAGAATATATTCTTGAATATGATACTTCCTGTGGCGCCCCGGATCGCGATAGCCCGCCCGCCTCACGGTCCGGAACGTCACTCGCGGTCGAACGGATATACTAATAACCATAAACATAAATTCACATGCACAGACGAACTAAAATCATCAGAAATCTCATTCATACCCAAAATGATGGTACATATACATGATCTTCCCAAAACATGATCAACTAGCTAAATCTACCAATCATAAGTCCAAAAGTCGTATTTACAACTCATTACATCAAAATCCAGTTGAACTATTACAAGTTTACTACTGGACCAAAAGCTTAAACTAATCAGGCTTGATCAGATACTGGCTCACAGCTTAAGTTCCTACAATATATGTATCATGAAATCATGAGTCACACGACCCAGTAAAATTCATGGCATGAAAATGAAGCAAAAGAGTTCCAAACAATAGACATATCAACAAACGAGACGAGAATATGATTTCAATAACAGCTCAGAGCATATCGAACAAACAAGTCAGACTGATAGATA
>JACFYI010003746.1:138879-151665 GCA_014898755.1 Handroanthus guayacan
TTTAAATTCCCAAAATTGGTGAATTTTGAAATTGGTACGTTAAGGAAATCCTCGAGTGTCACACTTCCTATATGCACTTATTATTATTACTTATTTAATATTTTGTCCTCTTTTTAGGTCTATTAATCAACATGTACATCGCACATGGAGAGATTGAATAATAGCTAATCATGGCATAGAGGAAAAAGTTTAAAGAAAATATATAAATAAAATATAGTAAAAATAAAAATAAAATTAAGAGGACATAACTGTCGATTGTTGTACCAGTTTTGGTCGGCAGTAAAACTTATATATAAATCAAATAAAGTACAATTATTTTATGCTGTCGAGATCTTCACTATGGATAACTGCATCATTACTTGACATAATTTCTGAATTTCGTCGTCAACAACGTGAAAAGTCACTAATTTTTCCCTTTTTAAAGACATAACATGTATTTCACACAATTATTCGAAAAAAAATAGAAGAAAAAAATAGAAAAAGAAAGTGAAAGAAAAAGAGAAAATAATATGTACTTTTCATACAGTTGGTGTACTGGGATTTAGATCTTTATTTTTATACTTTTCTTTTTATTTTCTGAAATTCTATTTGCAGAGCAATTTTTACTATTTTACAGAACAGTTCAACGAAAAAATAAACAAAATGAACACCCCCCAAACGATGGACCTACTTCTCCTATTGAGCATTTTGTTGCTTTGTTTTATCTCTTGTTAACGTTTGTATCTTGAAATTTTCTTTTTTGTGGATTTGAATTGTGACCCGAATCGAAAAATTCACGGTGCGACCCGACTTGTTATTGTATTTTTTCTTCGCCAAATCTTCGTATTAATTTGAAGTAACGATTTAAGGTTGTAATTTTTACGTTCATTATGAAATTTTTCATTAAAAATCAATTGATTTAAACGAAAGGAAAAAAAAAAAACTGACTGCTTCTGCCTGCGCCCGTGACGGGGGTCGTAGTAGGAACGCTTGCGCCTGTCGCGGGCACAAGCCATCACTTGCTTGCGCCCGCCATGGGCGCAAAGAAGGGAAAAAGGAAAAAAAAAAAAAAAACTTGGGCGCCAAAAAGGTGGAAAATGCGCCCATGCCGGGCACAATCCTCTAATCTATGCGCCTCTCATGGGCGCGACCTATTAGTTTTATCCGCCTATGGGAGGCGCAACCCACTGCTTCTTTTTTTTTTTCATTTTGCTTCAAAAATAACACTTTTATCTCACTGTTAGAAGAATTTGCTAAAAATCTAATTCATTCATATTGTAAATGTTGAAAATTTTGTAATGTTACATCAGAATGTAATAAAATTTCAAAATTAGAGAGTTTAGGGGGGTGAGTGTTTTTATAACAAATTTTCAATTGCTTTGCGTTAGTAATTTATGCTTTGCAAAAGACACCCCTTTTTATTTTTCATAATCTAAAAATCATTTATTGGGGACTCCGGACTATGCATATATATATATATTTTTTTTTTCATACTCAATTTAATGGACCTCATTAGGATTTCTTACACATGGAGACTTAAAATAACAATACTCTCGAGGCTTATGGTAGGTGTCGAATCCAACCAAAAATAAAAATTTTCACTCCAAAATATAGTTTGTAAATAGTGATGAGTAGGGTCGTATCCACAGGGATTGGTCAAATTATTCCTTTTGAATTTATTAAACAAAATATAAAAGAAGGGGGATTTATCAAACGATAGAGATTAAACAATTTAAATCAAATAACTTGCGAAAAGAAAATAAAATTAAATCAATTGAAATGAAGGTCTAGCCAAGACATAATCTCAGTTTTGGTTCACGAATTCGATCATCGATGCAAAGATTAATTTCTTTACTCTTTAGATAAATTGGTTATAGTTACTCGGGAACGCCCTAATAACCAACCTCTTCTTGCTTTGTCGATAACCAAGCGAAACTCGTTGATTATTTCTCTTGCCAATAAACAACCCTAGAGAAGTTTGTAGGATTTAATTTATCAACAGCATTAAGAACTAAAGAGGCCCAATTCTAATTAACAAATGCACACAAGCAGGGTTCATTTAAGTTAGATCATATATTCATGTAGCATAAGTCAAGTATCTTTCATCTACTGAACCATGCTATTTGCTACTAAGTATTAGATCAATTAAACAATTGCGGATTTAAAAGTTCTAATTAGCAAGACAAACACTCTAACTATCAAATATGGGCCCTATATTTAATAAACATGAGTATTTGTAATGAAAATAGAAAATATATGAATACCCAAGAATAAAGAAATGATAAGAATCAATTAGATCTCACAAATTCTGAAGAACCAAAACTTCAACTATCCTTAACTAGACAAAAAGAGTTTAGCAACTCATGCTTGAATAGAGAACAAAGACTGAAAATAATGCTGAAATTTCTCAAACCTAACTTCCCCAAAGATACAAAAAGCTCTCCTATACAAAGGCGACAATTTCCTTCAATAGGAGAAATAAAAAAGGAAACCGATTCCTAAAATAACTCTACCAACAAGGAATCTCAATAAATCAAAGAAACATAACAAAATAAACTTTTAAAGTAAAGAAATAACATAAACCCTAGTAGAAACTTCTAGATAATGGGACAAGCCGAATTCTTGAATCAATTCCCGCCAAGCACCCTGTCTGCACCATTTTAGAGCATGCCCACGTCTTGTCTGCTAAATTCTTTTGTGCCATGTTTTCCTTTTCTGGACCTTTCGTCTTTCTCATTAGGAGCTGCTTTAGAATAGACCACGCCAAATGCTTGATTTAAGGCTCATTTCTCGTCCAAGTCTTTAATTAATTCCTAAAATATAAAATGGAGTTAGAATCGAGGAATCAAGTGATTAAATCATCAAATATATGAGAAAATAACACATTAAAATATAGACATTATACAACTTATCAGCTTACTGAGGTGGCCACCAACTATAACCTTCAATACCTAAGTTAGATCAAGATCTAACGATATAAAGGCAAGTTATTATTGGAGGTCAAGACCTAGTGTACATTAAGAATTACTTTATTTATGGTTGCAAAATATACTGCTTTGTATGAATTCGTATGACATCATCCAAAGGCTTCACAAGAAGCCAAATGTACAACATCTAGTTAGACTTGTACTTTTGGGATAAAGTCGATTCATAATGACTTGGATAGAGAAAACACACATTGAATCCTGAATTTAAAGTTTTTTTTTTTTTTTTTTCGTCCCATGGCAATAGGTCTGGCTTTAGTTGGAACTTGTTTTTCATCAAAATCTTTCTCATAGGGAAGAGAAACAATGTTCTTATTTCTTTCCCAAAAAGCATTTGGAGTGTCAGCACAGATTTCTTGCTGAACCTTTTCTTTGAATTGAAAAATTTTTTCTTGTATCTTTGTAGAAGATAATTTTTCTTCTAATGTTTTAAAAGATACTTCTTCCTTTAAGGAATTGAGAAATTTTTCTTTTCTTTTTACCAAAATTGATAAAAAGTTTATAGTATGATGTTTTGGAAGGGTAATAAATGGAAAATATAAAGATTTTCCATCAAGATTAGAAGTAATACCCTTCTCATCAATTTTCTCGATGGGGAAAAGCAAATGAAGAAATGGATTTCCCAAAATAACCGAGGTGGAAAGATTTTTTACCATTATAAATGGCATAGGTAGACAAATTCCATTGTTACAGATTGCCGCATCAGACAACTTGTATTCAATGGGAAGTGGTTGCCTATTGGCCGCAGTAATAACTTGCGTTGTTTTTGAATAATATCTGGACGATATAAGTCCTTCAGAAATGCAATTAAGGTCAGCTCCTGAATCAACCATGGCTTCTACCTTGAGGGAGAATTCTTTGTTGACTGCCAGAGTGACTTCAATAAACCATTTCTGGGTGATTACCTTATCAAGGGTACTGACCCATTTAAGTTCTTGAAGTATTTGATCTGAAGAAAGAAAATTGATTTCTTCCGAACCCTTGGGAGAGTTGGCTTCTTCAACTTCCTCTTCTGAAGATTCTTTTTCGTTAAATTGTACCTTCGCAGGCATTGATTTTTTTGTTTCTTCAAGATAAAAGATTTTCTCTTTTATTAAAGAAAGCTCCTTTTTTATATTGATTATTTCTGAATTTAATTCTGAAATAGTAGGTTCTCTTTTAGAGAATTCTTGACTTCTCGCCATAATTTTTTGTAATGAATATGGCTCTCTGTCAAAAGTTTTTTCAGCCAATTTAGAAGAGCTAGGCTTTTCTTGAAGATAGCTCTCCAATGCCTTTCTTTTCTGAATTGGGTCTGAAATCTAGTCTATAAGGTCCAGAATAAAACTTTCTTTTTTTGTGAGAACATTTAAGTTCAGATTGAAATTTTTTACATAGCATTTTGCGCATTCGCAAAATTCATCACACTCTTCATTAGTGTGGGAATGTTCTGATTCATAATTAGATCCACTGTAAGCGGATTTATCTGAGTCTTCCTCAATATCTGAGTCTTTTGAGACGGTGTTGACAAATAAGTCTTCACCTTCTTCATTGAGAAGTATCTTGCAAAGACTCTTTTTAAGGCCTTCATCAAGATCTAAAGACTCAAGTTTTTTCTTAACTTTGCATCTGTTAGCATAATGACCAACTTGACCACAACGCCAACAAATAACAATCTTTTTGTTTGTTTTCTTTCCCTTTGAAACTTTAAGCTTCTCTTTAGGGGAAGATTTGTTTTTTCTTTTATGTTTATGTTTAAAAATTTGCTCTTTATGGCGCTTCTTTTTCCAAACTTTATTTTCATCCCTTTTAGGGTATTGAATAGGGTGATAACCAATTTGCTCACAGAAGTCTCCGAGAATTTCTCGGCTTCCTGCCTTTTCAAATTCAATTTGACGTTTTAGCTTGATGTCATTACAGAAAGTTATGCCTTCTGAAATAACTTCTGCAGCTAAATCGCTATATTCAAGCTGAGAATAAGGAATTGTATTGTTATATTTGGCTTTAAGCCTATTTCTTATTCTTTCAGCAAAAGCTTTTGAAAGTCCTGATAAGAACTTTTCTTTCCAAAAGTCTTCATTGCAATCTTTTCGTGTCATTACTATTGCCATAAACGTCTGCTTATACCAATAGAAATATGACAAAGTAGGACATTGCAAATTCATAAGTTGCTCTGTCGTACGATTGCTTAGGAGCTCATTAGCCCCGACAAAATGTGCCATTATAGTGTAGATGAGTGTATTAACAGCATCTGATTTTATTTCATTATTTGTGGGATCTGTCCTGATAGCTTTAAGAATTTTTTCTTTAGCAATATCTTTAAGATAAAAGTTCCACCATCCTTGTAATTGTCCAGTAAAGCCAGTAATAATGGCCTTTGCTATAGCTTGATCAGTATTCCCCTTTAATTTAGCTGCTGAAGCATACATAAGCATATACTTGACAATTGTTCGAATTTGGTATTCTGACATACCATCAATATTCTATTGTACTATAGATTCTCCATTGAATTGGGCAAAATCTGCCTTTTCTTCAAATTGGATATCTACAGGAGATGGCCTGGGAAAATAAGGCTTGGAATATTGTTTTGGAATTTTATTCCCTCTTGCTTTTATTCTATTGATTGCGACATCCTCATTAGGTGTCTCCTCGTCACTATCCCTTTCCTTTAAGGTGGTAATAGTAACATTAGTTTTTTGTTCCTCGACTTTAATCTTTTATAGGCGAACTATAAGTTCTTCAACAAACTCATAATCCTTTTTTGAATTCAAATAAAATTTTTCCTTTTCAAAACTTGGAGGTAGCTTAAAAGGAACTGAATCATCTTTCTGTGAAGAAGACTCCTTTTGTACTGTCCCAATTTTTGAAATAGCTTCTTCAATTCTGGTAGTTTGTTTTGAAATACTTTGCATACACATATTAGTGTAGTTATTCTGATGTATGACTTGGGTGATGCCATCATTAGCAATACCATGCTTGAATGGGATAGCATCAATAACCCGGTCACCATCAGTCTTCATAATTAATGAAGTGCAAGGTGGATGAGTTGCTTGAATAGGTTTTCCTTTGGCTGTAATATAAGTCTGATAAGTACTTTCAATAACAGCAATTTGGCTGGAGTTGTTAAAATTTGAAAATTCCTTTTTTAACTCATAATTGGCTTCTTCAACATATTGAAAAAAGTCAATTATTTCTCCTATTTTCTCACAATAAGCCATATAGTTTTTCAAATACCATTTTTGTTTCTTTAGAGAATGGTAGGCGAGAAACCATTGTCTTTTGTGGTTATTTTCTTATTTATTAAATATTTTTTGAATTTTCTTGGGCAAACATAATTCTTCGGTTAGGGCATTTAAGCCATAGCCCATATCAGAGGGAGTGGGAGAATTCCATCTTTGTCTATAAGACGATTCTGGTTGCTCAACCTGATATTCAGGTTGGCTTATTTGTTCAGGAGTTTTATTAACCCTAAGGATCTCAATCTTTTCTCTTTCCAGATCTGAAATCGGAATAGAAGAGGTTGAGGACCTTGCCATATTAGGCTGTTGTAAATTACCTAAATTAAGGCGAACTTTTCTTTGTTGTGAGAATTTAATCTCAACATCTCCATCAAGATATTGAAGAATACTTTCCACTTGCCTAGGTGGTTCCTTGGCTGGTGGAGCCGCATTTTCCAACGTCCAGACATCAGGTAATTTAACCTGGTTCCAAGCAATGGTTCTTGGAACTAAGATGTTACTTTTTTCAAGATGTGTTATAAACAGTGTTGTTTCTCCTCTTTTATCATAAACATCTGTAGAACTTATTTTTGTTCTGGGAACTACAGTGTTCATGACTTTGTAGCATAGTCGATACACAAGTGCTACATTGGGGGTGCCTTTAAGCATATCGAATCCTTCTGTTTTGATGTTTAACATCAAGGATTGTAGAATGTTTGGATCTGTGAGGGAAACCGTAAAATTTGGAAAACACTTGAAATAAACTGGTCCGTCACAGAGCGTTGATTCTACTATTCCTAATAAGGAATCTTCAAACTGGTTATGTCTTCTGTCTCTGACTAAGATCAAAGCAGAAGTGTTTAAACCAAGTCTGGTTAATGGCTTTAAGCCGATTTGTATCATTCCAAGATGAAGATACTTATATTTTTGTTTATGTTGCTCAATAAGCTTTTTTGACAGCATAGATAGTTCTTTGAATCCTTCCTGAAGGGGAATAGATTCTTCGACCATCTTGACTATATAGTCACTGCTGAAATTAAAGATTTTAGATTCATAAATCTGAGATGCAGAAGCTTCAGGTAATTTCCAGTTCTGCAAACTTTGATTTAAATTTTCAGAGAAGATAATCTCCTTGTTGCGCTCTGTTATAAGGGATGAAGAGCTAGAATTATTTTTTGAGAAAGATCTCATAACTCTATTCATTTCTGGGATCACTGCCAACGGGGGCTTTTACAGCTAGGTCTTACACCGGCTTCCTGCCTCACTGCCTAGTCTTACAACGCGGCTTGGGTTTCACCCAAATGAATAGCTTTATAAGCTCCTTCTTTAAAAAATAATTATTGCTTCTCCCTTATAAGGGCAACGCTTGAGATAACTTAGCTCTGAAACCACTTGGGTACCAGGATCTTTAAGATCGAGATGGACTAATAAGCCCTTTGTTTTCAGAGAGCGCTTTAAGCGGAAATAAGAACAATTCACTTCTCAAAAGCATTTACGTCATTTTGAACCTTTTTTTGCCATACTCATGCCAATGAACTGATAAAACTTGTCTAAATCTATAACAAAGAGTATAATACTATTAGCAAAGAGATATGTAAATACAATATAATAATTTCTCTTTAATTCAAAATTGAATAATTAATTTATAAATATATATATATATATAACTGGAAAACCTGGACATTGGATGCATGTGACCCTTTATTGGCCTAGCTTTTCTCAAAGCAAAGCTAAAAGCTTTTTCCCTTTACAAGCAAGCATGGCATTTTTCTTGGAATTGCAAAGTGATACATATCTCCTTTCTCTTTTACTTTAATTTTGCATTCCAAGACATTCATAGGCCAACAAGGAAGAGTGTATTATAACCAATGATTTATTGTAAAGTTATAGGCCTTCACGGGTTGGGCCTTTTTGCTTTATTTTTTCGAACATCTTTATTTATAGTGATGCTATTATTTTCCATTTCAAATAATCAAGCTAATATAAAATAATTAATTGGATAAATAATTAAAATTTGAACATAGATTCAAGGAATATATTCAAAGTAGTAAATATCATTCGATTGGTATACCAACCGAATTTGTATACATCGACCTGATGCATATATTGACTTGATACATATTTAAGTTGATATTAGTCAAGCTCAATAGCTTGAATGTCGATTCAGAGATATATTTGTCAATATTAACTATCTGGATGTCGAGCTATAACACACGTAATAAACCTATCATTCACTCCATTATCACTCCATTATACTACAGGAATACCAGCAAATGGCCTAATAACCACATATGTAATTTTCCTATGATCTATCTACTTCTTTAGGGGGGAATCATTGTCAACAATATAAATAAGCTTTAGGTAACTATTTTCACCCATCATTTAAAAATGGTAGTTGGTATCAAATTAAAGATATGTCATCAACATGACTTTACAATTTTTTGGTGTTTGATTGTATTATCTGAAATCCAATACTGACTAAGCACCAAAAAGTTTTTATATTGGAGAAACTTAATTCATTGACCAATTTTGCAAGCTTATCTCATTCCAAATCCATTCAAACTTCAGAATAATTATTTTGAAAATTTTTATAACACCACTAATGCCATATGTGAGAACACGTTTGGGTTTAAATGTGAGTAGTGCATCTACTCTCAATCAGGATGAAAACGAACCGAGTCAGCTTGTGAGCATGACGTGCCACTTCGAAATGTGTTTCAACTCCAGCATAATTCTTGTAGATTTTGAGTCAAACTTCAGCTATATAATTCTTCCTTCGTACGTTCACAAGCCAGCTTGCGAGCTCTATTCCTTTTAGGAAAAAATGTTTAATTATATTAACATAAAATTATAAATAATTAAAGCACAAAATATGTAAAATAATTAAGCTCTTGGAGCTTGAGTATATGATCTAAACAAAAATCTGGGCGAAAATGAATTGAGCCAAGCTGAGCTCAATCTCAATTTTTTTCAATTCATTGAACTCGAGCCCACAAAATTGGTCAAGGTTTGAGTCAATTCTGTTAATAGCAAGGCCTCTCTGTCTTTACACTTGAACTAAGCAAGGCCTCTCTGTCTTTACACTTGAACTAGACGTAGATCTAGAGATTAGGTTAGGGATATCTAAAATTCATGTAATTTTTTTCTTAAAAACGAAAGGGAAAAAACAATTAGAATTTTATTCAACATATTTTATTTTTATTTATTTATTTATTTATTTATTTATTATTCTTATTATTATTATTATTATTAGTTTTATTATTAGGTTTTGGTGAGGACCACCTCATCTTGAAAGAATGAAGCAGGAAACAAATATTTCTCACACGTCTAAATAATGACGGGTCCTTGGGTTTATCCCATTAAATAAGTAATTAGTTGACTAATTGCTGTACTAATCTCTCATGAGTTGACAGTCTGGTCATCCTTTGCCGGAGCCCTAATTACGCCAATGCCTAATTTGATAACGTTAATTCTAGTAAACCTCGTTTAATCCAACCGACTATGTGATTTGAATATATCCAATCTTTGAATATGGGAATTTAGGTTATTCCCGCGAACAAGTTTTTTTATATTTTGGTGTTAGGCATGGGTGATTATTATAGGAAAATATTCTCCACTAATTGAACATTTATGATAGGTAAGATTCTATCATAAAAGACGATACCTATAACATATTTGCAACGAAATGCTAACAAAAATGTATGAAATATATATTATAATATATAGCTCATTTTACAAATTTGTAATAAATTTTTATTCTGCGATAAAATTTTATTAATGAGAATTTAGTCATGCGATAAATTTCAACTCTGTGAGATAATACATAAAATGATTTGCGATCAAATAAATATATCACAGAATTTTATATATATATATATATTCAATGATGAATATCCCTAAATTTATGATGTCCTAAAAAATTGTTTCCTTTCAAGTTGGATGAAAATGAAATTAGTTAAAGTTGAATAAAGAATTCTTTGTGTTTTGATTCGAAGTATTTCTTTTGAACTTATTGTGGTGATTGAGTTCAACTTATTTGCTATATATATATATATATATATTGGTTAATTCTAAAGAAATTATAACCAAATTGGATATGAGTCGAGGTTAATGAGCACAAATGGTTGGAATCTACAATATGATTAATTTTTGTTTTGCAAAAATAATTTAATTGAGCTAAAAAGATAAAAGTGCTTTTTGCA
Source organism: Handroanthus guayacan (assembly GCA_014898755.1). Taxonomy (NCBI): domain Eukaryota; kingdom Viridiplantae; phylum Streptophyta; class Magnoliopsida; order Lamiales; family Bignoniaceae; genus Handroanthus; species Handroanthus guayacan. The sequence goes on from JACFYI010003746.1 coordinate 149,242, forward strand.
AGCATTTGCAAACACCTCGTAGTGTTGTGCTAAGACCTGAGTTCAAACAAAGTTTTAACAAATGATCTCAAGTCCCTAAATTTTTTGACAATCAAATTTATTTCATATTTCAAATGAGTTCACTATGAATCCCAATTCTCTAAACCACTTGAAAAAGTTCAAATCGTATTTATATTTTTAAAGGGATAATTACCTCAATATCCCCTGAGATTCGATATAATAATCAAAGCATCTCTTGAGATTTGAATAATTATTAAAACATTTCTTAAAGTTTAAATAATTATTATTATATTCCCTGAAGTTTAGATAATTACCATTATATTCCCTTGAAAATCTTAAACATTACATGTAGATCCCCTTAATAAAAGGGTATAACTATAATATATGCATATGTTTAGGGGGTGTGACGACTATAATATGTGCATACGTTCAAAGGTTGTAATTATAATTATGTATTAGTTGAATTGTATATTAGGGAGTGTAATTATTCAAACTTTAAGGGATATTCTGATAATTGTGGTAAACTTCAGGAGGTATAGAGATAATTATCCATTTTTAAAACTTTGCATTTTGTATTTTTTCCATCTCCAATATTAAACTTATGATTTTATTGTTCTTAAATTTTATTTTTGGTTCTAATTTAGTTTCTCTATCAAATTCTCAGAAAGTTTGCAGTTTGCAGGCACATGTCATATTCTAAGGATAAGATGGATAAATTATGTTTTTATCAGTCGATTAAAAAAAATTATTTCATTTCCCCATCAAGACAAAACGTAGCCTGTGCTGTGAAAACTATGGAATTTTGGCAAAAAGCATTGATAAAGACTAAAGTGAAAATTAATTGAATTTTTAAGGGTGGTAAGATCATGATCTTAATATTTGACACCAAAGCGACATAAAAGCTAAATTTTAGTGACTACATAAATGTTATTTGTCCTTTGCCAAAAAAGATAAAGTCATTTTAACAAGTAATGTTTTATTTATTAGAATTCCTTTTTTCTTTTCTTTTCTCCATTTTACCCACTGTAATAATAACCAGCATCAAGTGTACACTTGATTCATACGTATAAAATAAGGGTTAATTGCAAAAAACCCCCTTGCGAAATTTCACGGAGGCAATTACCCCCCTGTGTTTTTTTAATTGTCAAAAAACCCCTTGTGTAAAATAGTCAAAGCAATTTAGGCCCTTATTGGCCAATGTTGTGGCCTCACGCGCGTAAATGCGGCTGGTTTTCACAATTTTGATATAAAATGTCCCTTTTGCCCTTATCTATTAATATTGTATCTTTTATCTTGAAATAAATGGTCCAGATTTAATCAAGTTACAAAATATTTTCTACTATAATTTTCATACATATTCAAATATATATATATAAATATATGTTATATACTATCATAAATATATATTCTTAGAAAGATTAAATTTTTCTCTCTCAACAAAATTCAATTCTTATATAATATATCATATATATTGTATTCTTATAAATGTATACTGTACGCATAATATGTAATAAATATTATAGTTATACGATATATATTATAAATATATAATATAATATTTATTATATATATAACATATAATATAATATTTATTATTTATTTAAGTATATAAAACTATCTAATATTATATTATGTAGGGAGGGCATTTTTGTCAAAATACATCTGGTCAACCAATATATGAAGCTGAGGTGCGGTGAGCAAGGGAAATATTAACAGGAGGGGATATCTTGCCAATATTTATATCATAGGGGGTTTTTTGTTAATTAGACTTTTCACAGGGGGGTTTTTTGCTATTAACTCTATAAAATAATAAAACAATATAATGTATATATGTTAAGGTATAATTAGACTTAATTTTGTGTATTTATTAATTAAAATATTTTTAGTATATTCATATAATTACATACTTTAATAAAAGTTGGGCTGAATTTTTACCTAAGTTGTATTAGTTGTTAAAGTGAGTTAGTATCAAGAAAACTTTAGTAATATCACATAAAAATATACCATTAAAGGTCTGATAATTTATGTGTAATATAAAGTATGATAAGTATAATTACCTCATCAAAAAAGGTAACAGTGCTCAAATATTTTGAACTTTCGTCTAAAATTTTATAAAAGTTCAACACCACAAGTAATATATATTTTTTTTAATAAAAGTACAACCCACTACTCAAAATAGAAGTAATTTTAAGATGGAAAAAATTGAATAAAAAGCAATAGTTTAAACCATTCATCCAAGAAGCACTAATTAGAGGACATTTCACATCGCTTTCACTTCAAATTAAGTAATTTTCATTGAGGAAAAAGAAAGTGGCATAGTAAAAAGTAATAGTAAAAATTAAGAGAGTTTATGAGTGCAACGACAAAAAGATAAAGAACAAAAATATTGATAAGATGTATTTAAAAAAATAAAGTAATTTTTCA
>JACFYI010003747.1:49749-71344 GCA_014898755.1 Handroanthus guayacan
TCAATGTGTTTTATGGTATAACTTATGATGTAATGAGAAAATTAGTGATGGCTAAGGTTCTTGTTGATCCTTGCCCATCTGCGAGTATGTCTTGCAGCCTCTTTCTTTAGCAACCTTTTATTTGGATGAAAAGATTTATCTAGCAATCTTTTGCACATGTTGGTTCAAATTGGATGCTCTAATCACCTGTGACAATCTTAGAACATGTATGAAGCTAGAGTTCGATCAATTTACAGCAAAGCTCCATCTTAAGAAATTTGTTTGTAAATCTGTCCTGAGTACATCGACATGTTGACACAATAGACCTTTCGCCAGATTTCCTTGTTTAGTTTCACGTAATATATTCATCAAATAGGGTTATTCAATTTATTTCAGCCACTCCACATATATCATATGTTTTGCCCTCGTCTGATTGATAAGTATCCTACGCTGGTACTACGACAAAATTAGAGGAGTCAGAAGGGATGCTAGATGGTATGTTGCAAATATTAGTCTGAAGCATAGCTTCTAGAAAACAATGTTTATGTGTTGCCACAAAAATTAATGTTTTTTGGCTGTGGTGGGGATTTCAAGATGTGGCGTCTGGCCCGATGGTCAGGTGCTCGTACAAGGTTGGCGAATTCTATATTAAATCCATGATAGAATCGGATCGTGCTGCATCTTCTACGTAGAGATCAATCCTCCAGGTGATTGATGATAACTTTCACGAACACGGTTAAAGCTCATTTCAAAATCTGAAAATATTTCATTCGTTGGTGGAGAGGCCAACATCAACTTCCATGGACTCTTTTTCACTCCAGAATTAGAATTCATATCTGCTGGATGTCTTCGGGTCCTGTGACTACTATCAATTTAAATTGTAGTATGTTTTGAGAGAAGTACAAAGTAGTTGCATATCAATTTCCGGTGTAAATTGCAATTAAGATATTGGCCAAAACCCATCAGTTGTTCTTGGGATTTAACACTTGATTTTTATATTACAAATAATTGTTGTTTTTATTACTAAAGTTAATGATATTCCAAGATGGTTGTTGATCGTAAAGCATGTTATATTTTTGGATGTAACGAGATATGTTCTCATTTCACATTTCATCTTTGTAACAAGGTAGAAAAGAATTGAAGACTGAGGGTATATTGCAACCGGCACACGAGAATTTGGAGCTAAAAATTTGAGTAATTACCCCAACAACTATTGAGGTTTGGCCTAGCTACAAGAATATCCCTGATGATTTTAAAAATTTCTCTGTCATTCATGTTGATGGGTCAGTTTGATGGAAAATTTAATGTGGCTTGTATTTATATAGCACTATAGTTAGACTTCATGGAAATTTAATATATTGATTAACACATTATGAATGTCTTTTTTGTTAGTCTAATAATAGGATGTCTTTTTTGTTAGTCTAATGATAGGAGTATTATTGAAAATTTTCAAATCATATAGTATATTCTGTAATTAGGTCAAATGAAATGGTAAAGGTAATTATCTCTTAAATATTTAAAACTAGTACCATTCTGAGGCAGATTTCAAAGGGACAATTGTCGCCATTATTTAGATATAGTGGCACCGTCTCTATTTTTTCTTAGTGGAGGTACAAAGTTTTAGCCCCGCTAGTAGCATATGGGTATTTATATATCATATGGTAGTTTTGTCTATCGAATTGTAATTTAAATTATCTGAATTGTATTTAATCATATGTTTTATCTTTAAAGTGTAATGTTACAATAATATTGATATATAGTTGAATATAATCTCTTCCCTTAAAAAAAGGGGGGGACAATACATCAATATATTCAATTGTAAATGATTATTCAAGCATATAGGCTTATATTCTGTATGAACTTGAATCCCAGAACTATATACATAATACTGGGTTTACCCGACTCTTAAAAAATACTGGCAACTCAATTCTTCTCAAAACAATAAGGATTAACAATCACCTATTTACGGATTGGCCCCGGAAACTGATAATTTTCTACGTTATTCATGTTTCTAATGGCTAGCCCCAGATAACAATGGCAATGCGGACCTAGGGCGGGCTTGGTAGGATAGGAGACCTACGCCACTAAGATTTGTTTGGACCCAAGACCTAACATGTTCGGACCAAGGATTAACCGGGTTCAACCCGGTTTACCTACTAGGCTCGCCATATAATTTTAAAAATATGAAAAAAATAATTTTTTCTTAAAAAATATTCATAACCCTCCAAGTGTGATAAAAATAGTATATTAATAAAGAATTAATTATTTAAAATTTATATGTGCATATTTTATTTCGTAAAAAAAAATATAAATAACAAAAACATATGTCATTTTTATAAATATTGGATGCATAACACTTTAATTTATAGTGATATTGTATTTATATGTTATACATAAATTGTACATACAAGTACATATTTTTTATAGGAAGATAAAACATATCACATTAATATACATATATGTGTGTGTCTGTATCGATATATTAAGTAGATATATAAAATTATAACATGTGGCCCTGTGGGCTCAAGTCCGAAGATTAAGACCCAGGACCTACCTCGAGACCCATTAGTAGTCTCAAAATTCGTATCATTTAGTGTGGGTTTGAAATTTACCCAGATCTATTATCATCCCTGGCTCTAGAAACTAATTAATAATTTTCCCTTCCTTTAGAATTATTATTAATGCGCCTAACTATCGTCGAGTTTATATTAATAAAATAATTTATAGTACTTGTAGGGTCTATGTTAAAGTATAATATTTCACTATTTTGAAAAGGTATAAATATAATTAACTCTAATATTTCTATGAACATCTTTTTCGTATTCTTTTTTATTGCTTTGCAAAAATAACAAAAAACCATCAAAATCAGACTAGCATGTGCACCCCATCACGGGGAAAATGTCACATTATTGGTTTTTGGTCCAAAAGTGTCACTTTCAACCTTGACAAGTCATTACATTGTTCTACTAAACAAAATAGGAATAGACATAATAGACATTATGTTCCATTTGTTAGATAACCTTTCGATAATACTATCAAATCAAGTCCTTAATCAACTTGCAGAATTGATAGATTTTGTCACTAATTCAACATGTGGTCATTAATAACAAATTATGTCCTAATCATGTTAGGATCATGCCGTCCACATAATACTAATATGCACCCTAATAGCACTGGTATACGTAGGATGAGTGTAGATGAATTCAAACTTGGAAGATAATTTTCAAAAAGATATTAATATGATTCAAATCGAGCCAACACTTGGGGCGAAATATAACTCCAAGTCATGTTATAATTGCCACTTATATAATTGATAATTATAAAGATATAAATTGTTGACAATTTACTTCGGGATCTAAGAACCAAACATTGATATTAAAAATTTGGCTAAGATTATTACTTATTTATAGTTGGTGATTTAAACTTATTTCATTTTTTATGACACAAGTTGAGTCACTCAAGTCCAATTTTTGCCATTATTAATCCTCCTAATTCAGCATTAGCTGATGAAGCTTTTGTCCAAGTGATAAAGAGGGAGCTTTATAATCTAGAAGGTCATGGATTCGATTCCCACAAGAGTTTGGCCCCCTATATCATATATATACGATGTAGTATGCTCTCAAGAATCTTTCTTGTTGTATTGATCTTTGTCATTTATTGATGTATTGATATACTATTTGAATATTTAACCATTTCTCTTCAAAAAAAATAATAAATAAATAAATAAAATCCCCAATCGAGCTTTATGTTGAATTTAATGAATCCAAATTCATAATTTGGATCCTTTATTCTACTTTCATATTTCTATTTTATTCTATGATTGCACATTAAGTATAAACGATTAAATCAAAGTTTTCCTGTTGAGCCTGGTTGCAAGGGCTTGTGACTCGAGTAGGGGCTATTTCATGATGAAATGTAAACTATGTCACATCCTGTAAACAAATTGGGTGCAAGTTTGAGTCCCAGGAGTGTAGTTAGGGATCTAACATCGATCCTCCAAAATAATAATAATAATAATAATAATAATAATAATAATAATAATAATAAAAAGAAAAAGAAAAAGAAAAAGTAAAGAAAAGGAAAGGAAAAGAAACTATATCAAAGGTTTTATTTAAAAACAATAATTTATACAGTTGGCATTTATATGAGGTTAAAGACACTTTGTACTCCTTAACTGTACATGATGTCCCATTCACCCCCTCTAAACTGTTAAATATGACACTCGCATCCTTGTATTAAATGTGCAGAAAAAATTACCCTTTATACTATTTGTCTTTATACTTTTTTTTTTCAATATGCTTTTGAGCATTTAATATCCTAAGTTCAATTTATAATTCTCCATCAATTAAATTTTTAAATTTAATTATAAAAATAATTAATAACAATGGTAATTCAAATTTTAAAAACTAAATTAATTAGTTAGTATAATAACACATAAAATATTAAACATGAAACGTTCTTTTGATTATTTATATTTAAAATAGCTATTTACTATGCAATATAACAAATTTTAGCCATTCTACATATATATTTGAATGAATATCTTTGTTAACTTGTGTGTGTGTGTGTGTATATGTATAAAATATATTTCACAAATTATAAATTTCTTTGGTAAAAATGAATAGATATATATTTGTTCAATTAAAAGTATTTACACAAAAAATATTAATACAAAAGAGCCCCAGATGCATTTAAATCAAATAGTTAAAACTTAATTTTTGAGTTCAAATAATTAAATTAAACTTTTATTTCTATAATTTTTGTGTGTTGATTATACTCGTCATTATGTTAGTTGGAAAAATTATCTTCCTTTGGCTATTAAGGTAGTTTTTGCAATCGAAAAGCACTTTTATAATTATGAGTTGCTAAACATTCTTTTTGTGTGTCTTTGAAACACTATTTAAGTTGTAAGCTTTATAAAATTAATCAACACTAATCCATAATATCCTAAGTAGCCTTGGGGATATTCATTAGAGCTGCCAGCTACTTCTAATAAGAGTAGGTGACTTTAATTCTCAGTAAGTTATTTGATGATTTCTCTTAAAAAAAAAAAAAGAAAAAAGTTATTTAATGATTTTGGAACACTAATACTTTTGATTATAATTTATTTTCTTCATCTTTCAGCAAAAGTAGGCGATTATGTGTTTGCATAATTTACTGTGAACGCTATCTAGCTACTTTTGTCACATTGATGATAATTTTTATAATGAATAAAGAATGATTTGAGATAGCTTAAATACACAGAACATAATAGAAATATACAAATACACACAGTATATGGGTAATTCTATGCGCACATTTAATTCAAGGGAACAAGTAATACATTTAATAGTTTAGGAGGACAAATGAGACATGATGTATATCGCATAGTACAGATTTGCAGTGTAATTAACCCTTTATATTAAACATGAAATAAAACATAAAATATGACTTGAAATAGAGGATAATTGCTACCAAGATAAGTATTTTGGATAATTACCATCATATATTTAAGGTGTGGTTCATACATACGCATAAGGCAGCTTACGATAGCTGAGCTAGCTTAATCCCACATTTGAAATCGCGGATGGAGTGGCACAATTAGCAATCTTTTAGGCAAGATTAATTTATTATAATTGATATAATTACAATTCCATCCCCATCTGAGGAATTTCAAGGGATACAACTTCCTAACACACTGAAGATGATTTATTATATAATATTACACATAAGACTCAAGATTATGGTATTAATCTCACTACCAATTCCTCACATCAAAAGAGATATGCGATTGTTTAACATAGGCTAATCTTTAACGGACCAATCTGGATGAGACTAACCAAATTCTATATCAAATGCACTAAGTGAACTAAATTAAAAACACAATCTATATTATATTTAGAGAAAACTCTAAATTTTTGGTGTCTTAAGATTTCAAATTTATAATACTTAATTAAACCTCAAACGCCTATGTGCATCAAGGTGGGATGTTAATGATTGTAGCTAGGTGGGCTAGAGTAGAACATGCAAATTGAGCAAAAAGTTAAATGAATAACCAAAACTGGAGCAGAGCACGCGGGAACGCCACTAATGCCCCTCCACTTTTTGGGAACACTACACACACACTCTCTCTCATTCATCACCATTGCCATTGGCCCCCTTTCTCTGCACTTTTTGCTCTCTCATTCCTTTAGATGCTTAGCTAGTTGTTTTCCTTTGAATTAGTAAAATGGGCTGCTGTTTCAGCACCGGAGATCGTCGTTCCGAGACGGAGCACCGGGGCTCCACCATCGGAGCTCCACCAACCTCGCCGCCAGCTGTACTCGAAGAAGAAACTGTTAAAGAAGTACTGTTGGAGACGCCCGTTGTTCCGAAGGTTGATGAAAGAATAAAAGGAATGCCGATGGGAAATCAGGAGTGGAAGGTGGAAGTTGGATCGACGGCGGCGATTAATGGCGATCTAAACCCAGACAGAAAAGCTGATGAAGAAATTGTTTCTGAAATTTCTGAAATGTGTAGTTATAGTGAGAGCTTCTCGAATACAACGGCGCAGGAGAAGAGAGACGATGAAGAGGACGGCGTGGTCAACCAGAGGCGTCCGACAAGGAAACGGCGAGGGGGAGGAAGGGGAAGGGGTGAGAGGGTTGTCTCTAGAAGGACAGCCGCGCCTTCGCCGGAGAGGAGGGTTCAGGTAGCGCCGTTAAGGCCAGTTCGCGGAAGGCCAATGGCGGGGCAGCCGCGGAATGTGGCTGAGGAAAATGGGAGGCGGATGGAGGCCGGAGAGGGTTCCGGCATGAGTTCGAGGTCGCCGGTAAGACGCGGCGATGTGGGAGAGCAGCCGAATGTGAGTGATGAGAAGAGTGCGGCGACCAGGAAACCTCCAGACGACGTCGTGGCGGCGGAGGAAGCAGAGTCGCTTGAGAACCCTGTTGTTTCTTTAGAATGCTTTATTTTCCTGTGAGGGATTTTTCCCCAGTTTTCCCTGGAACGATGTCGTTTTCATGAACACCTGTAACATTTTTTTTTTCCTCCTTTTCTTTTGTAAACTCTCACTTGACTGTCAATGTGTAATTAACATTTCAATGAAAAGAAAATGCAATTCCACTATGTTATTTTTAATTATTAATAATTGAAAAGAAAAAGGGAAGGAAAAAAAAAAAAGAAAGTTTCCATTGTAGCCTTGTAGGCCAATGCTTGAATGCCTTGGTTGTCACCAAAAAAGGAGAAAAAGATAATTGACCAAAAGAAAATTAAAAAAAAAAAAAAAACGTGCACGTTCTTTGTGAAGCGTATGCTTTGATAAAAGTAGTTGAATTCCTTGAGATTGGATGTGTATGTATTGAGATGTGTATTTTTGTAGGTCAAAAGCATTGGAATCTACTTCCTTGTGTCCCTCTTTGTTTTAATTCCAAAGACAAAAGTAAAATGTTAAAACTTAATTTTATGCTATAATTTAGGAGAATTGTCACTAAAAGTCTACGTAATTGTGTAATTTGGTATTACATTAGTAAGTTAATTAGTCATGCTGTAATTAGGACACTGTGTTCCAATTCATATTTCATCTTTCTTTTCACGCACAAAAATCATGTTAAGTATATTAAATATTTCCTTTTAAATATAAGATCGTGGATATGATACATTTGTATGCATTAGGGTGATAAAATAAGAGATAAAACATAAATTAAAATAAAGAATTCTAATAATTTATCGAGTAGTATGATGATGAAATGATGTACAACTAGCTAAGATACAGATAGAAGGTAAAAGAGTCTCTTTAAGTTGAATACATACTTAACCAGTGTCTTAAAAACATGATTGATTAAAGATAGAACCGACAATCTTGTTGATTACAAGTTCAATTTATTTGATCGATTTAACCATGGGTTTCAACTAATATAGCATAAGAATATAGTCATAAATATACTTAACATAAATATATAATACATAATGATCTCCGACCATCCTCTACTTCTTCTACGTCAATTACCGGCTAACTTATAGGGTGTTTGATTGCAAGGCTGAAAGATATAAATCATGGGTTTTACATTGTTTAGAGAACCCAAAAATAAATAAATAAATAAAAAATCGACTATACCGGACACTTTTTCTCTTTTTTTTTTTTCTAAATATGTATTCAACTTTTAGTCGATCCTAACTAGTTCAATTGTGCACCAATTCAACTAGTCAAATTAGCCTAGAGAACCGATCGATTTCCAATCTACTGATGGGTCCGGGCCAATTTTTAAAACAATGTCATTCAATATTCAACGAGGCATGTCAAGTAAAATTGGTAATAAGTAAGAATATGGAGAAGAAGGCCCAAATTCTATTCCAATGATAATTTAAGGTTGAGACAACTTTATGTACAACAAACAAGAATGTTCAAAAACCGTGCATAGCCGTGCAGCTCATCAGTTCCATGAAAATCAGAAAACACCTAAGTGGGCTCATTTTACCATTGGAAAAACATGTTATGTTGGTGCTGGTGCAGGATGTGCAAGAAAAGTGGGAATCCTTTCTCCTGGCATAAGTACTGAAACCCCTCTTGGATAAATAGTCACCTGCACATTACAAAACAAGTACAACATAAAAGAGTATTTTGAACAAGTGTATCGAAGCCCAGACCATGGGTCAATCCGGGTTAGAGTCCTATTTTTCTTAGCTCGCGAGATAAAGTTCAATTCATTTGATATAAGCTAGAGGTTAAGCACAAAAAGGTAATCATGGTTCTGCTCGACTAGACTTGTTTGCATCTTTAATCTAGAACCATGGGAGATATTACACATGCCTGAAATTTTACGAAATTAACAATGATAAAAGTCGATGTTTTATTGCAAAACAAGGATGCTAAAGGAATTAATTCAAGCAACATCTCAGAAAGAAGATCAAGGCATGATTTTGGCATTCTTTATCGAGGGAAAAAAGTTTTTACATGTACAATATAAAAAACACACACAATATCCCTAAGGTTTGGACAGTTATAATAATTTTAAAAAAAAATGAAAGAAAGAAAGAAAGGAAAAAAACCTACTTTTCTAAAGTTACAAATATCCCCTTGATGTTAGCTTCCATCTCACAGATTTAATTAGTTGTTAGTGGCTGGCATAGAAATTTTAACAAAACTGTCTTAGTAGAATGGACATTTGTAATTTTGAAAAATTTTGAGTTATTATAAATAAGGGAATTTAAATAATTAATCCTTAAAAAATATGACTATATGTAATATGAATAGGAGATGAAATACGAAATGTAATAATGAAACAGTGTGAATTTCTAATCCTGCAATTGGTCTTTCCAAGATGAAATATTTTCGGCGCAGATTGTGGTTTTGATTAGCCCAAATTTTCATAATTCATGGAGTAAAAAAGTGAAAATATGATTGTTTAAGACAAGAAGTCTTCGACAAAATCACATGATTGTGAAAATCACATGCATGTGACAAAGAAGGGTCCCATTACCACAAACAAAAACCATGAAAAGCATATATCATTTGTACTAATGTCCCATGCTGCTGTCAGCTGTAACAAATTACTAAAATTTTAACCATAGTACTAGCAATTATAATACAGCTAAATCCTATTAATATATATATATATATATACTAATAGCATTAATAAAACAACAATATATAAATAAAAAATTTCCAGCAAGATTTAGCAGTGATTATGAAATGTTTAATGCCTAAATAAGTATTTCACGGGTAATTAAATATGATCGTACTTTAGATTATAATATTCAGTTTGAACTTAATTGTAATTAAAGAAGACATTCGCAAGAAAATGGCACACACTTGTACTCCCATAATTTTCTGATGGTGATTGCTGATGCTTTATGATCCAAAATATGTTTATCATAAGATCTTGATCGAATAATGTTGCATCAAATTGCAAGTACCAATTCAATTTTTCGATATAAATAACAGGGATAATTGCCTCACAAATCATTGAGCTTAGACCTAGCAAATTACAGAAACATCCAGAATTATTTGAATAATAATACTTCATGTCGTTAGTTCAACTAATAAAAAATTTAACAAAGTTCGTTTAACGTGATATTAGATCCTTGAAAACTTAAACATGTTCAATTAACAAGGGTTCTATTATACTATTTTAGTCAGTATACTATATTTTCAGAGACGCTATTTGTAATATTTTAATCTATATATTAGATATCATGGGGGCACACTTATAAAATTTTAATCAATATATAGATTTCGAAAAGGTTTAATTGTAATTCGTCAACTTACAAAAATATTTATATAATTGATTCAAATCTGAAGGATGTTAAGCTAATTATCCCTAAATAAAATGCAAATGGCATCTCAATTATTCACTTAATATGAAATGCTAGAACGAACCCAAAAGTTTTCTAGATAATTTACGATCTTGCGTAGAAAGAAATCATCATTTGCCATCATTTAGCATTTGAAAAATAGAAGAAGTGAGATGATCATCAAGAAAGATTTTCTTCAAGGTGGGGTTAAATTCGGTGGGGGTGATAATTAAACTTGAAAAAAGCTTTGACGGTAAGTTAGAATAAAGTTTTGAATCATAATTTAACCATCAATGTAAAAGTACCACAGTAAAATTTTTTGATATATAAAACTTCATATAACTTAATTTTCACATCATGGGAGAAGACAACGTGTGAAGTCCTAATAGAAGGCCGATTAGATGGCTTCTATTATAATTAGAATGGACTAAAGGGGCCCTGGTGGTATCGTGTAAGATGTTTGAGTTAACTTATAAGCTTGGTAAATATGTTATTATAAGATGTTTTGACAGTTTGTAACACGTAAAAAAATGTTTGAGAATCTTTCGTAAAATATGTTATAAGCTTTTAAAATGAAATGTTGAGATTTTATTAAATTTTCATGAGCCTGTTTATAATGATTTGTTCAATATTTCGGATTTTGAGGTAATCTAATTGTAATGCATCACTTACCTGTATGAGTATTGTATGAGTACTATTATAATTTTTCAAACATAAGAGGTATTCTTTAAGTAGGTCAAAATACGATTTGAATTCTTTATCTCATAACAGTGCTTCATCTTCTATTTCATGATATAAACGCATGCTAATATTATAAAAACTATAGCATAGTGACAAAAAATTGAGTAACAATGTAAAAATTGCACTAATTCTATATAAAAGGTGGTGATAATTATATTTTGTTACAAAAAAAAATTATTTGAACAAATTTAATAGTGGTTAGAAATGCTTTTATAATGTCACTATTAACAGTTAGTGACACATGTATAATGACTACATACTATCAAAATAATCTTATCACCAAAATATAGTGATAATTTTTGTCGTTATTATATTGTTATCATATATGTGTCACTAGTTATTTATAGTAACAATTTAAAATATTTTGTCATTATTGAGTTATACCGTGACAATAAAAAAATTATTTTCACCTAAAATATATAATAATTGACTAATGAAAATTATTGTTACTTAATGCATTTCATCGGTGACTATCACTATATTGCTATACAATTTTTTGTGGCTTATGTTCAATTTTCTCCTCATGAAAATATATGGTTGTAAATGCAATGCTCTTGAAAAATACCCATAGCACAATCATCAAACTAAGGATCCTTTTGCCTTTTTTTTTTTTTTTTTTGTTTGGGTTCTTTTATTTATTATATCCTTGAAGGAAAATTGCAATTTTTAAGCATATACCATACCAACCAATGCTTGTGCCTTAAGCCCTTAACACTGAAAGAAACTAATTACTTAACAACCTTTGATTCAAATTCTTTAATTTACAATTTTATCATATTTTCTTTACTTTTTTTGTTTTTTTTTTTTTTTTTTGGTAAATAATTTTATCTTCCTGTTAATAATACGTTAATGCTCACAAAAGTTTAATGAAAAAAAAGAAAGTTAAATAAATTTATATTTCCGAATTTTTTCCATGAGCAGGGGAGAAGAGAAAGCGTACCTTAGGAGAAGGGTAATCTAATTTTTCCAAATCTGCTTCACCGCCATCTGGGTTACCGCTGCCGCCATCGGCGGGGTCCGGCGATCTTGGCCGGAGAAACCTCTCGAAAATAGCCATGATAAGGAACATAGAGATGAGAATAGCGGTGGCCACGAACCCAAACGACACCGCATTAACAGAGTTATCAAAGCTCCTCCAGTGATCCTCTCTGTCCACACCACCGCCGCCGCTCGCCGCCGCAGGCGCTGACGCTGATGCTGCTAAACTGATACCAGTACCCCTTCCCATTGAAACAAATACTTACGTATAAATCAAATAAACCTGTATTTACACTCTCTTCCTCTTTCATCACCAATCAAGAAAACTGAACAAAATCACAGATACAAGAATTCATGGGCTTTCAGATTTAAATCGTTTTGGTGATGAAAATGAGCATTTGGGGGTGGGGAGTTTCCTTCGCTAAAAGACAAGAAACAGAAAAAGGCCCAGTTTTGATTTTGTTGGTGGGATTGTGGTATTTGCCTTGGTTAATGAAAAGAATTAACATTTAGTGAATTAAATTTGTGTTGGCATTTGGAAGGGAAGAGAGGAAAACGAAGAAATCGAGAAATGGTGGTGAGGTTCAAGTTTCAAGGCATTAAGAAAAGTAGTAGCTAGCTTCCAAAAGCTCGGGCTTGTGTTCACGGATTTCAAAGATTTTTGTTTTGGAAGAAGATATAAGGGAGAAGGCTTTGAGCTAGTGATGAAGCAGTTCTGTGAACTGTGTACAGAACTATAGACTTCAGAAATCCGACCCAGTAGATATACCACGTGGTTTGAATTTTCTCTTCCGAATCATATTTCTTCTTATATTTAATTTAGAAAATATTACACTTCATCATCTAAACTATAGCTTTTTTATTTCTTATATTTTATTTGCTGAATGTTTTTTCACCTCAAGCGATCACATGAACATCTAAAATATGTGCATGTTTCTAAAATACCACAGACGGTTTGTAATTGAGGGATAGTTTTGTCCTACGAGTGAAATATTCCACCAGAAAGTGCATTTAGATTGTGAAGTGAAAATTTTTTGAAGTTGAGAAAATAACGTGAAACTTTTTTTTATTAGGCCCCAGCGTATAAAACCGTTCGTAGTTCCGGTGGTTTGTGTGTGAGATAATTCTGATGAAACATTTTCACTGGAAAATGCACTTATGTTATCAAATGAAAATTTTGAGAAGTTGATATGACAAAGTTAATCTTTTTTTTCATTATTAGGTAGCAAGTGCAAAATCGTTCATAGTCAAATTTTAAAAACTGGACCGAAGACAGAACCGGTAGCCTTACTAATTATATGTTTGACCAGTTCAATCGGTTTAACTACTATTTCAACTGGTATGACGTCATAAATATAAATAAAACAATAATATATTATGTTATAAATAATAGAAAAAATTATAGAAAAATACAAAAAAATTAGAAAAAAATGGAGGATTAACAAATATTCACAAGGATCTTAATAAGATATGGAAGAGTCCATAAAATAAAGATTTTTTGATATGAATTAATGGGATTTACGTCTTTAAATCACAAATAATAATGGAAAAGAGTTTGGAGCATTTTTTGGAGCATTTCATCAAACATTTTGTAGAAAATATAAAACAACTATATTATATCATTTTTTTAGGTATTCTATCAATACTACTCAAATAAAAGCAAATATAAACATTAAACAACAACATTATCATTTACATTCAAAGAAAAGTGTGTAAAAATCAAAATCCAACCTTCTTTAGTTATTGGTTCTCACTTCAATTCATCATTTCTTTTTCTTCTTGCTCCTTTCTCTTCCTATTTCTATAACAAGAAAATGTAGAGATTAAAACTTAAAAGTTATTTTGAATTAGGAATTTAGGGTGAAGAATTTGAAATGAGAGAAATGAGATTGAGGATTTTTTTACCCCCTTCTTCCTTCCTAAAATAAGCTGCTAAAAGGGGTTTTTGCTGCCTGCCCCTCTCTCTGGACTCTGGTTTTGCTGTTCTATCTTTTAACATAATTTGCCTCCTTTATTATAATTAAAAAAAGGAAAATCTAAAAACTGGTTAATTGAAGAATCGATTTTTACCAGTTCAACCCAACTATTCACTGGTTCTCACCAAAATCTGAGTTAGTTTTCAAAACACTATCCATAGATCATGTGGTCTAATGTTATTTTCTCTTTTTATTACATGCAAAGTCAAACCAAAATCTTCACTCAATCTTCTTTTTATATATCCAACTCAAGAGAATGGAGAAAACTTTTAAAAGAGAAGAATTCATTTAGTAAATGTAGAATTAAATGATAAAATTAAGCTCGATAAGTAAAGCTTAAGGACACTGAAGTGCAAACTTCGACTATAATTCTAATAAAACACTAAGCTACTTCGAAAGAGTGTCATTTTTCTTTTGGGTTGTGACTATTTGATTGAAGTATCGCTGCTATCTACAAATGTCCTTTATATTTGAAGAGCTATGTCTTGTCACAATATGTCAATATAGGGTCATGTTCCATGAGAATAAATATGTAAACAAGTATAAATATACTAATCTAACAACTTAGAATGATGACAGAAAATCATTCATTGCATTTGTATGTGCACTCCACCACACACTATCCGATCCCTATTCATCCATAGGAGAAAGAGTTCTATTTCTTGCTTCATCATTTTCAGATACTGGGGTGCTACTTTTACCGAAAAATAGTCATTGTAACTAGGGAAGTTATTTGTCAAAACCTGGGGCAAATAAAACCTTAAAGCTACTTATGGAATGATAGGCCTTGGCTTACAATTTTATTTTTTTTTAATCATTTTTAAGCTACTCAAGTAGGTTTTCTGTTTATTATTTCTATGTGATTTTTATGGAATGTATGGCGTGGGTCATTCAATTTTACATGCCAATGATTTTAACATAAGTTTTACAAACTCACACAAATATTTTTGACAGTCACCTTATGGTGGAAAGAGTTTTAGAATAGTTGATGAATATGATGGATAGAGAGATGATAATTTTGCAATGATGTGCATTTTATTTTCAATTCTATTCTTCTTTTACAAGCAAATATTCGACACTTCGATTTCTTCTTCCCTAATGCAATAAAAAGAACACGGACCAAAGTGCAACATAAACTTTAAGCTGACAAAAAATGCCCTCAGTAAAGGGTCACATGCCTAGCACATGCCTTTTCAGTCAAACCTCGCTGGAAATTGTAATGAAGGACTAACTTGAAACAGAAATGCAACTTTAGAGACGGTAAGGTCAAGAATTGAACTATAGGGATTAAACTAATTCTAAAATAAAACTTAAGAGATTATTTGTCTCATTTGTCCTAAATCTTAATTACAAGAGCCTCTAACATTTTAATTATTTCTAAATAGGTCTTCTATTTTGCTCTTGGGGTATATTTTCAAAGGGATATTTACCTCAACACTTTTCAAATTTGGTCTAACACATAAATATCCCTAATAATTTGAGAAATTATAGTAATACTTCCACTTATTAGTTTAGTGATGGAAATTAAACTTAACAACATCTCTATAACATTGCAGGTAGACCCTTCGTTAAATTTTCAGGGTGTATAATTGTAAT
This sequence comes from Handroanthus guayacan, assembly GCA_014898755.1. Classification (NCBI taxonomy): domain Eukaryota; kingdom Viridiplantae; phylum Streptophyta; class Magnoliopsida; order Lamiales; family Bignoniaceae; genus Handroanthus; species Handroanthus guayacan. The sequence continues at coordinate 65,271 of JACFYI010003747.1, forward strand.
GTTAACAAATTCCGTTACGTTTTTCATTAGCTAAATTAATTATAAGAGTGTTTTCATAGTTTCACAAATCATATGAGAGCTTCTGTAATTAGATCAAACCACAAGGTATCAAAGTACTTATCCCTTAAACCAACAAATTTAGAACTCATCTTTTGGCATAAAGAAAATAATGATATGTAGATGCAGCAGAAATTTGGCTAAGTTGGGAATTCTTATGCAGTAGAATCCAATTACTATGATAACAGTCCACCTTCTATTTCCAAGATTTTCTAACAAAATATTTGATTAGTGATGTCATTAGATATATTTTTAGCTGGATATGTATTAAAATACTAATCTATCTTTTATTTGTTGTTCGACAAAAGTAGAAGTTTGATAATTCATTCAAATGCAAGATTTATGATCAAAGTACTAGCTTCACCAATTAAAAATAGGGATAATTACTTCGTCACAATTGTCTAATTCCAGTTCTATATTGCCGATTAGTTTGTATGACCATCGAGGGTCTTTTTTACTGATTTCTTCCAGTCTAATCGATTTTATGCTAATTTTTTGACCATTCTCAATATACCTTGAAGTTCGATAATTACCAAAACGCCTCTTGAGATTTAGGTAATTACCATTAGACCCCCTAACCATTAATTCAGCTAGCGCATAATTACAACTGCACCTCTTAACTTAACACATAATCACAATAACATGACCCATTTATTCAAGGGTCTACTTATAATGTCCAGGGATTTTCAGAGGGTTTACTTGTAATATTTGAGTATTTTTAAGGAGTGTAATGGTAATTATCCATCAACTAAACTATTAGTGAGGCGTGAAATAGTAAAAATCCGAACTTCAAACACCGTTCTAGTAATCATCCTAAATTTCAAAAGTGTTGCGGTAACTATTCCCTAGAAATACAAACCAAATTAACATAAAATCATCTAGAAAGAAGCAACCCAAAAAAACTCAAAAGAAGACATATTTAATAATTAACATGTAATAAAATAATTTTTCTAGAGAAACGATTATCAATTATACTATCCAGTACATTGAAGAGTTTTCAACTAATTCACCCCATATATAACAAAACATTAACATTTAATAATTTAATTCATTTAACACCCACCTTCCAATTCTCTCTCTTAATATGCTTCTTCTCCATTTAGGATTATTGTAAGAACATTAATCTATCCACCTCTTTATTTCTTTGACTTGTTGCCATAACCACGACTTTTTAAACTAACCCCACAACTTCGCATAATTGATTTTGGACACTTTACGGTCAGAATTTAATCGTAAAAGTCCAAAAGCGGATCTTTGAATCAAGATTCTTGCTTCAGAACGCAACAATGCCCACATAGCTCCTTTTCGCCTTCTTCCTCAAAAGGCTCAAAGCTCCGCCACCCACCGCCGTTCTCCGCCGTGTCAAACACGTGCACCTCCGATCTCAGCCGCGGCACATCCCCCGGCATCCTGTACCCAGCCAGGAAGTACAACTGGTTCTCAACTGGAGCCATAGTAAGGTACAACCTCGTCATTGGCAACAACTCTGACCCCCCGACTGCAGCCCTGGACGTCGGAGATAAACACTCAAAGTAAGATCCGTGAACCACGTTCCATATTCTCTCTCTCACATCATACGCCTCAATATGCCCTTTCCATGGCTGGTAGCAGTCGCCGGAGCTGAATAACTTCCCATTCACCGCCACGATTTGGTTCGGCGGCACGTCGAGGTCCCACATCCGGGCCATGAAATCCCACTTATTTCTCTCCGCGTCGTAAACTTCTGCAGAACTACGCGTCATTGTAAACGGGCCGCCGTGGACGAACCCACCTACGACGTGGATTTTGTCTTGCCATGTGACGCCGACACACTTGTACCTCATCGTACTCATGTTAGCGAGAGATCTCCATTGGTCCAAGGCGGGGTCGTACACCTGATGGGATACCTTGTGACTTGTGTTAATAAAACATAATTGCATAAAAGTATAATGAAAAATACTAAATTAAGCCGTATAACAACATGAGAAAATTAGACCTGAACGCAATAAAGAGTCACGATATATAGGTCGTTGGCCTTGAATCATGTTGTCTCCTTAGGCCGAGTTTTGGAGTCACAGATAAATAAATTTCGTTTTGCTCTCTGTGTGTCGCATCTCAATTCTCATGTGTGCGACCACGAGAAAATTAAAAACGAGTCTATAGTCCGATTTCCAAATACAAGATTCTTGTGGCAGTATATAATGAAAACTAAGCACTCATAAGCCTCTCGAACTAAAGAACAATTTTCTCCATTTTTTATAAAGTTTGATTTAATATTTTTTGCTAATTATAATTTTAAAGAATACTAATAATTCTGTACGCAATTTTCTAAATTTTTTATTTATTTAAAATATTGTTTGAAATTAATAATGAATGAGTGATTGTAATTATGTAAGCAATTAAAGCGCGAAGTTGGAATAGTAAATATTGACGCTGAAAGTGCCATTTATAATAGAATAGATATTTGCTTCCAAAACAATACCTCGGTAGACGAAATCCCCCTGGCGCAGCCCAATGTGCTTTGTCCACCGGCGACATAGATTTTACCGTCGCTGACCGTGCAAGCAAAATTAAACCTCGGCTGCATCATTGGTGCGCAGAAATCCCATTCGTCTGTCCTGACATCGTATCTACTCACGCAGGGGGCAACGTAGACGCTCTTTTCGTCATGTTCCGCCGATCTACGGTTGCAGAGGCGGCCGCCGATGACGTAAATGTGGTGGCGTAAAGAGACGATGGCGAAGTCCTTCAAGACGAGTTTTTCAGGAATTCTTGGGATTGTGGTGACACGGTGCCATGAGTTAGTGGAAGGGGTGTAACAATCTATGAAGGTGGAGGTGTCGCCGCCGTCGTGGTAGGCGCAGCAGGGGACATAAATTCGATAATCGTTGGCTGACGAAAGGGGACGGGATACTCGAGAAAGACGACTAAGAGATCCCATTTTTCTGAAGGGAAAACTTTGATGATGGGCTCTTTTGTGGTGCCGAGATCGGGAAGCGATTAGAGTGGGTATAAGTGATTGATATAGTGGAGGAGACGGACTGAACTAATGTTGAAGGAAAGCGGTGGTTTTGTAGGTATCGAAGAGTTGGAAGATATAATATGACATGATCAAGGGTTGTGGAGTGGAATCCTATGATTTTCCTTGTTCTTAAGGACTAAGAATTTTCTTGTTCGAGATGTAATATTTAGGACTATCACATATGCAACTAGGTTTCGGGTGGGTCCATTTTATAGGTTTGAAAATTGGGTCTGATCTTGTATTGTGATTCTGTATCAAGGTTGAGCATAGAAGGTAAAAGGTATTGAATTGAAATTAAAGGATGTGATTAGGATCATTAGCACTTCCTCGATGAAGCTCCTGTGATTCTTAAGATAGAGAAAATATAGTGGAAGTCGTAATATTCAAGGTTGAAGTGTGTGGGCAGATTTAAGTGGTCATGGGCATCAAATCTAGTTGTTGCCATCTAGTCATTCCATGTTAATTTATCCTGTGATAGAGGTCGTTCAAGTAGAATGTAGTTTTAGATCATCTATTTCAATTCATGTTTCATTTTTTGATTTATTGTGCAGATCCTACTAAGTGTATGATATTCATAACCGTGTGTCTTTAAAAGAAAAATGTAATATACTTACCATTTATTTAATATAAAAAATATGAAATGAAATACCATTTTGCAATAAAGGATCTTCACCAGGTGGAATGGGGCAAATTTGATACTCAAACACGCAAAATATTGGTTGTAAATTAGCAATACATTTGCCAAAAAATTATCCATACTGATGAGTTCCCCTAGCCCCCACCAAAAATAAAAAGAAAAAAGAAAAAGAAAAGAAGAAGAAGAAGCGAATAATGGATCTTATATCTTATTCCCATTAAATGTGAATAATTTACCGGTCCTCTAATTATCAACCTCTTTTTCACCAATTCGTCGATAATCCGTAGATAATCATATATAAATATATTTATTTCTTGTTTTAATTATTACTTTTCTATTTTAATCTCCTTATTTTCTACTATAGATTAATATAGTATTAGTCAATACGATATTTGAAATTTGTAATATATTATATTATATTTGTTCAGTTAATATTGAATGATATTATATAAATTAAATATTACATATTAATCTAATTTCAAATATATATCCATAAAATAAAAATTTATACAATACCGGTAATTTACCTATTACCCATGCCCTACCTCTTATATAATAAAATATAAATAATTTCATCCGTAAATAGATTTATCCATCTCGTGATTACCTACGCTAGGAATATTCATGGGACATGGGAGCATATTTTCCCCGTCCAATTTACAAGTCACTGGACTATTGGGTTTGATAGGGCCTGTCAAATTTTGGCAATAACTGACAAGAAAGAGGACACTGCAACTGACAAGGGACGATCATTATCAAAGTAGGTTACCTAGGAATTGGATAACATTCTCAATTTTTATCAGGATTAATTGTTATCATCCTTAGTTCGTGAATTCTGGGTGTGGGAGATTTTTCCTAGCAAGTAACAGTAACTGCTAGGGGTGAGCATCGGTCGGTTCGATAAATTAATCGATCGAAATTTTTGATTAATTTACCAAAATTTTTAAAAAAGTCTTAATCGTTTACCAAACCAAAATTCTCGGTTAACCGACCAAATTAACCGAGAATATTCGGTTCGGTTCGGTTAATTAACCGATTAACCAAAATTAAATTTTTATTTTTATTTTAGTTTATTTTTTTGTTTCTTTAAAGAATACCAAATTGGAGTTATACCATCTTTAACTTATATACAAGTATTTCAAATCCATATTTCATATTTATCCCATATTATACATAAAAATCAGGCAATTCATAAAAAAAATAAAAAAATAAAAATCACACTATAAAGTCTTTTTTTCAATAAAAACTTAGTTGAAAAAACTTAATAAAAAAATTAGTTGAAAAAAACTTAATAAAAAAATTAGTTGAAAAAACTTAATAAAAAAATTAGTTGAAAAAACTTAATAAAAAAATTAGTTGAAAAAATATAATAAAAACTTAATTTTATAATTTTTGGTAAATTCGATTAAAAATCGATTCTGGACAAAAAATTAACCGAACCAAAAAATTAACCGAAAATCTGAAAAACATTAACCGTTTACCGAACCGAAATTTTATTGGATAAAACGGTTCGGTTAATTCGGTTCGGTTCGATCGGTTAACCAATTTTTTTCGATTAATGGATAATTTTGCTCACCTCTAGTAACTGCTGGCCTTATTTTTATCCACAAGAAAAAAAAAGGAAAAAAAAATTGCTGGCACTAGAAGAAATTTGAATAATTATTACAGTTGAAAGCTGATATTAGTAGAAAATAATAGTGGTAAAAAGTCATTTGCTATAACTTTACTATGGTACTAATACATAATTTTTGCGAGGATAGTGAAAAATTTATATGACATGTAGCCGTGATGGATATTTTTATCTCATACAGCTACAGCCTAAGGTAAATGATATTTTCATCTCATGTTTTTGCATTATTGACTATCACATCTATCACGACTTTTAATTTTAAATTATTGAATACTATTTCTACCATTACTTTTTTTGTTGCAAATACTCAATATTTTTGTATTGTGGTCATATTTTATTAACAAGTATTTTCCCTTTGCTCTTTTCATGTGTTTGTTATAACTATTCATTTATACTATATATAAAGCATGAGACTCTTAGTTATTTTGGTATGTCTTTATATTAGTTGACAAATTTAACCTTATTTTAAAAGATAATTACAATTTTCAAAGATAATAATATATATATATATATATATTTACTTAGCTTTTTTAGTATTTTTTTTTATTCTTTTCTCCAATTCTATATATATATATATATATTTTTGGGAAAAAATCACTTTTGATACCATAGGATATGGCGTTTAACATATTTGATACCATAGAATATAATCCCAACATATTGCATACCATGGGATACCAAAAGTTAACATAAGTGATACTTTCGTTAACTCCTTTAACGGAACCGTTAGTTGCCTAAAAAAAATCAAT
>JACFYI010003747.1:82281-99399 GCA_014898755.1 Handroanthus guayacan
CTGATGCTATGGAGGGACCGACTCCTATTTCGGCTCTTATACATGCTGCTACTAACGGAAAGATGAGTCAAATTAAATTCAAGCCGCTTCACGTAAATGTCTACATAAGCAAATTATAATTTGAAATGAAGATTAAGCTGTATTGGAGTTAGAAAAGTAGCATTAATGTCCCTATTTCAAAAGTGGCTACAAATATCAGCTTAAGTTCATAATTTACGCACCATTAGTATGAGTAGTATTTTGAAATATTTGGTAGTCAATACAATCATGTTGAGATGCTGGAATAGATAAGCCTTGAAATGTGATGGATTATCTTCGAAAATTGCAGTTTGAGAACCATTGGGATTTTATTATTTCTGCATATGGTCAAAGTGATAGTCAAAGAATTAACCAAATAGTTAATCAAACTTATTAAACTTCTACATGAAAAAAAATTGGATCTGCACAATCATAAGAAAATAAGTTTCTTTTTGAATTGTCTATAGATATAATAAGATCTTAATGATAAAACTATGAGTTTTTTCAACGTATATTTGGTAAAACATTACTAAATAAAAGGAAATCACATCTTAATCACCCTAGTATGTACAATAATATTTTAATCATAAATGTATGAGTTGTTTCTTCTCTAAATTATTAATCTAAAAATTTATTTTCAAAACTAAAACTTACTGTTTTAGAAATAATTTGAACAAATATACAAACATGGACCGAGAGAAAGTATAGAAAACTCACCGGTACTACGACTGCAAATCAATTTCTTAATTGATAAGCAGTAAGCTGAAAAGAGAAAAAAAAAGAATGAGAGAAACAAAGAAAAATCTATATGAGGGAAAAGAACTTCAAAATTTCAAATATGCTGTGAGGACCAATATTTTTGTGTTGATATTAATTCTAAACGTACCAAATTCAAGAAAATTCCAAGTAATAACATCTTGGAATATTAGAAAGAAATGCTCTATTGCCCTTATAAAAAAAAGGAGAGAGAGAGAGAGGAAGAAGTGTACGGCTATGGAGCACAATTGTGGCAAGAGATAAAAATTTCAAAAAAAAAAAAGGAAAAGAGAGAGAGAGAGAGAGAGAGAGAGAGAGAGAGAGAGAGAGAGAGAGAGGAGAAAATGGAAAGAAAGAAGTGCTGGTGGTTGGTTGTATTTTGGGTGGTTTTGGGCCGGGGGGGAGTGGGTGGGGGCGGTTATTGATTTTTTGAAACTATCCTATAATTAACAAATTAAAATATTAATAAATTCTAAGAAATTAGTATTTGATCAAAATTAATCTAATTTTAATCAAACACCGATCTCCTATATATATATAGATAGATCATAACTAATTTTTTCCAAACCCTGCAAAACAGATGACACACTAAAATAAATTGATTAAATCTACAATAACCTTCAAAGTAAAGAATTCATCAAGTTCATATTATGCAATTTAAACCATTTTTAGCTCAAATCCCTTTTGTCCTAAAATGTCAAGATAAACATGGCCTTAATATAAGAGCAAACTCCCAAAACTCATTTTGTCACAACAAAATAAATTAAAACCAAACATTGGCAAGTAGTATTGATTCTTTTTCAGCCATAAGTCCATAACTCGTGATGGTCTATCACAATATGTATAAAAGGCTTTTTTATATTTGTATTTTTTTTTAATTATATTTATATTTGTATTTGTTTATTATTCTTCAGATTATCCTCTTCCCGTTCCCTCTCTGGGTTTTGCGCCATGGCCAGTGTGCTGGAAATTTTCACTCTCAATTCATCAGCTTCGATACTTTCTCGGCGCCGCAGACCGCGCCTTGTCTGCGAGGCTGCTCCAGTTCACCAAGGTTATCTTTTGCCTCTTCTCTTTCTTCTTCTTCTTCTTCTTTTCTTTTCAATATTGTCAAAGGTGCGCATGATTTTACGGCGATTTCTCTTTGCTGCATTAAGAGAAAAATTTGCCTAGAAACTGAGGTTTCATGTTGCGGAGGTCCTGATTTTGAAATTAATCTTTTATTGTGAAAACAGCTAATTTTAGTGAAATTTTCAACATGATTTCATGTTTCAGTAGGTCATATTACAGTTTTCTCTGTGGAACCGGAAAGTTGGGTTTTTATTTAGAATATTAGTATGCATTTTATCTTAGCCTTTTTATTCAATGTTATAGCACAAGGATGATGGGGAATAGGTTATATTATGTTAGGCAGCAAAGAATTGAGGAATTCAAATTGGTATAAGAAAAGCTCTAGTAAAAAATTGAGTTCAAGCTCGAATAAGGTCCAGTTCCAATGTGCTAAATGTATGTTTCCAAATGTTAATTATGGTGGTGACTTATGCATCAATTTGATGCTCCAGCTGGTGGTAGGTTGACAATCAGGAGTTTTGACAGGCTCAAAGTGCAGAGAGTAAAAGATCTAGTTAGAGAAAGTTACAGGAAAAAGAAACAAGGCAATGACCTTAAAGATGATCAACAGAGAGCAGAAAATTTTCCATCCGGTGTGCCGGCTGTGTCACATGATGAATCTGATCTGTTGGATGGAGAGAAGGTTATCAATGTTCAGAAAGATACTTCAAAAGCCTTCCACTCTGATATTAAATCTACTGGACGATTTGTTTCTTCCTCAGAATTTTCTGCTGTATCCTCAAAAGTATGGGGTAACGTAGAACCAATTAACAGCTACAGACCTAAGGCAGACAATGTCTCCATCAAAGGGCAAAAGTTAAAAGCCAATAATTACTTTTTCAGCAGAAAGTCATTTAAGGAGTTGGGGTGTAGTGACTACATTATTGAATCTTTAAGAAGCCTGCAGTATATACGCCCCTCACATATTCAGGTCAGCTTGCTAAATTTTTGCCCTCTAATCATCACCAGTGAAGTATCCACATTGGCTTCTCTTCCAGACTGGTTTATAAGGAGTTACTTCCAGTTTCTTCTGATTAATTGTAATACCTCAAGATATTACATTTGCTTGGGCCATTAATATTTGATATTTCTTAATGGACCTCGTCTGCATCCTCCACATACTTCTTTCGACAATGCTCAATGGAAACTTGCCGTCATTCTGCATTCTATTTAGCAAGTTTAGTGCATTCATTTATGATCCATGTGTGTGTGGCTGTGCCTTTTTTTCTTTCTTATTTCCCCCTTTCTTTTCTCAGACATGCTTCCTTCTGTGAAGACATGCTGATCCAAGCATTCTCTTTTGCTAGTATTCTAGAATATAGTTCCTCTAGCACTTGTGCTTGCATGCCCACCTTTTCTTATGTTTTGCCTTAGTAGTTTGATTGACGCATCATGAGTCTCAGAAACATTGACTTGTGTTTAAATTATCACTTTTAGCCTGATCATTCTGCAGCTATTGTATTCAAGGAAATAAAAACTACTTGTGGACACTATATGACACCTAAAATTGGTTTTACCTGGATCATTGCTCTTCTTTTTGTCAAAGATATATCCAGCTTGTAATAAAACTGGACAACGAAGACAGAGAATGTATCAAATTGCAATATAATTTCATTTTCTTTGGTGGAAAATGTTTTGGCCTGAGTTTCTGCATTTTGGTTTGGGAGATACGACAATTTTTTTTATTTGGGGTAATGTATTGCAGACTATGGCATTTGAACCTGTTCTAGGTGGGAAGAGTTGTATAATGGCTGATCAGAGTGGATCTGGTAAAACTTTGGCATATCTACTACCACTAATACAGCATCTTAGACAAGAAGAACTTGAAGGACTCAGCAAACCAGCATCACAAAATCCTCGAGTTGTAATACTGGTTCCTACTGCTGAGTTGGCTTCTCAGGTCTGATAATATATTAAGGGCATAATTAAAATCATTGTATGATTTTTGTTGTGTTCGTTTCATTGGTGCACTGGTAGTCTCTGTTTCAATTCTGTTCAATATGTTGTTTTTCAATGACAACTGCAATGCACAAGCTTCTGAAAATGATATGTTGAAAAAAAAAACAAAGAAAAAAAAAAGCAAGCAAACAAACATAGTCTCTCATACTGACATACTTTGTCTAGCCATTAATTTTATTGAAAGAGAATCTCAGATATTTTAATCTGAGGACAGGAGAAATAAACTTAAATGAGGAAAAGTAGCACCAGTTGCAGAATCTGATATGCATATTTGGTTTGCTACTTCCCTTACCTCCACCTATAATTGAAGGTCTTATATGCTTACTGCAGTATGGTGCTCTTGTGCTTCTAAGTAACTATATATAGATATTTACTGCATTTTGAACCAGTTCAATCAGTATGTTCTATTGCATTTTCTCACCTATCTATGCATTTTCAGGTTTTGAGTATTTGTCGATCACTCTCGAAAGCTGGTGTCCCGTTCCGCTCTATGGTTGCTACTGGTGGTTTTCGGCAGAGAACTCAATTGGAGAATCTTAAACAGGAAATAGATGTTCTGATTGCTACTCCCGGCCGATTCATGTATCTAGTTAAGGAGGGCTTCCTGCAGTTAACCAATGTTAAAAGGTTCAGTTCATCTGCTTCTATGTTAGTGTTTTTGGGGTTGATGCTTAATTTAATGTCTTACTTGTGCTTTTGTCCGTAATTGTCTTCTGGTCAAAGATAACTTCAATCTGATTCTAGCGTATTTAATTAGCTGAATTATGCAAACTTCAGGCCCTGTGGTGATCCATAATGCTAACATAATTATTCTCGCGGAAGTGGTGGTGTATTGCTGAGCTTCTGTTGTTGAGCTTCGGCTGACTGAGATTTTGCATCAATAGAAAAGATACAAAATAGTAAAAGGGAAAAGAAACAACATTATAATTGGTCTGCAAAAATAACAGCACATCTAACAATGGCTTAGTACCTTCAGGCTTCAACTAAAAAAAGATTTTGACATTTACATATCTGCACATAATTTATGAAATAACTGACTGATCTAAATTTCATAATTCAATTTTTTCCCCCATTGAATTTTCCTCATTGTTGATTATTTATCTTACTCCTAAAATTTCCAATATTATGTAACTGTCTCCTCTTCTTTGATGCAATAATTTTTTGATGAACTATTAAACCTGTTATTGTGGAGGGGGATACTATTGATTGGCATAAGCCGAAATGTCAAAATATGTATGCTTTTTACTCTGCTGCAATTTTGATCGTCCAATATGCATCCTTTGTTTGATTAATATATTTGGAAAATTGAGAGGGTTATTTTACTTCATTCTCTTTAGATATCTTTAGGAAAAGAATCTCATTTTCGGGACATGTTAACCTAGGCAGCGATTCCTCATTCATGCATTATAGGGTCTTGCAAAGGCAATTTACTCTCATCTGTCTTGCCTTGTGATATACTTAATCTGTTTGTTCCAATTGGTGAAGTTTTTAAGATGTATTTTTTTTAGGCCAGGAACAGTTTTCCTCATAAGATCTTTTATTTCTCAAATATCTTAATTGATTTGACCAGTTATAACCTGAAACTTGACCAGTAGAAGTGAAGTTAGTGGTCACTACTTCATCACTTGCTATGCACCCTCAGATGTGATTGAAAACTCTGTCACGTGATTGAGTCTAACTGATTATTCTGAAATATAGGTAAATGAAAAATAAAGTTGGGGGGAAAACAAAGGAATTTGCAGATATAGCTTTTAGTCGCACATGTAGATTTTTTCAACATGATTTGGTAGTCATTGAAACAAGGTCAACGTATGGAATGAATGTGAACAAGTTTATGGTTTCATATTTTGAGTGCTTTTTACAGTTTACATATTTTTTTCTAACTTATCCTTAACCTGGAAGGAGACTGAGGTGCATTTTTTGGCAGTAAGACTTCGTGGTTGGTTTGTGTTTTCGCCATAAGTTATCGTCTATTCAGGGGTCTCAAGGACACTTTCAATGAACTGTTACTCTTTAGTTCTCTCCTGTAAATCTCAGAATCTAAAAGATGTCATATCTGCTTCATGTTTGATTTTGTGATGTTTTTCTTCTTCAAAATGGTAAATGTTCTTGCAACTTGCTAAATTATAGTTCAATTATTATGCTTCAGTGCCATACTGGACGAGGTAGATATACTCTACAATGATGAAGATTTTGAGCTTGCATTACAAATATTGGTCAACTCAGCACCTGTTACAGCCCAATATCTGTTTGTGACTGCCACATTGCCTGTTGAGATATACAACAAACTAGTTGAAGGTTTCCCTGACTGTGAGGTTATAATGGGTCCTGGTATGCATCGAACAAGCCCCAGACTGGAGGAGGTATCTATATGTTTATACTTTCCGCTGATGTTATAGATGGTAAAATGTGAATGAGAAATTGTTCAACTTGCGTTCTAGCAAAGCCATCTCACTTTGTGTGAATGACAATTCTACCACAGAGTGAGCAATGCAAAGCACCGCAAATTTAACAATCACTCATTGAATTCATTTGTAAACCTAGTGAAGAAAATAAAGAAAAAAGAAAAAAGTATTGTACGTTCCTCCAGTTATTCTAGCTCCTATTGTAATTGTCATCATCATCTGCAGATATTCCTTTGTGAAGAAGATTGAATATCTTATCTCCTTGCCCTTCTTTATAGTTATTAGTTTGTCACTAAAAAATTGCATATTGCTTATTCCTATTTTTCTCTTGGACAAAATGAATTTGAGCTAAAATTCTTAAATTGTTAAATTACTTATATTTCTCTGTTTACTCTTGCCATGAGAAAAGAAAAAAAATATGATGCAGGTCCCTTCCTTAGATGTGTTTGTTTTCATATCATTCCTTGTAGAATGACTAATATGAGTGCTTCTGAAATGAATTTATCCATGCAAAAGAGGCTGGCCGTCCTTGACTTTACTATGCTAAACAGTAAAGCTTTGTGCAAACTGTGTGGCATCTAGCAGTTGACAGAGAAGATTAAATAAATTGCAATATGATCTGGTCATTCCACGTCAGTATCTTGAAGGATCCTAGATTGATTGTGTCCTCTAGAGTTCATGAGGCCATCTTTCTTCATGCTCTGATGCATCTGTGTCATTATATTATCACTAGTGGACTTCAGTCTATTTCATCTAATGAAATAAATATTCGAAATAAATATTCGTGAATTTTATCCTGCTACCTGTTGTGGGAATAAGTGAGTTGATTTTCCTACTTCTGATTAGATTTAGTGTTTAGATCCTTGTAGATTGCAGTGGAGACGACAAAACTGAAAAAACTCCTGGTACAGCGTTCCTCAACAAGAAAAATGCTCTTCTGAAACTTGTCGAAGAAAGTCCAGTGATGAAGACAATTGTGTTCTGTAACAAGGTAGTCTTCAAAATCATATGGGCAGCAACTCTTAGCTGTCTCTTTAGTGCAGTATTTCTCGTTGATTTTTATTCTGAAATAGTGTTCTTTGCATATTAGATTGAAACATGTAGAAAAGTTGAAAATGCATTAAAACGCCTGGACCGAAAAGAAATTCGTACAAAAGTTTTACCATTCCATGCTGCTTTGGATCAAGAATCAAGGCTCGCAAATATAGAAGAATTTCGTAGCTCAAGTTCAAAGAACATTTCCATGTTCTTGGTTTGTACAGATAGGTATGAGGTGCTTTCTTTCTTCCTTCCAGTTGCTCCTTTAGTTCTGTAACTTTCACTGCGTATAGCCATTCTTGTTATATAGTGTATATATATATTCTTGTTTTATATGTATACATATATATATGTATATACACCTTCATACTATGACAATATTAAATGATGATGAGTCCTGCCATATTTTGCAGAGCATCCCGCGGAATTGACTTTGCAGGTGTAGATCATGTAGTCCTCTTTGATTTTCCCCGGGATCCAAGTGAATACGTACGTCGTGTTGGAAGAACTGCTCGGGGTGCAGGAGGTAAAGGGAAAGCCTTTGTTTTTGCTGTTGGTAAGCAAGTTTCTCTTGCAAGGAGGATTATTGAAAGAAATCAAAAAGGGCACCCATTGCATGATGTGCCATCTGCTTATGAGATGATGAGGTAGACCAGCCTTCTGCGTGATGTAGTAGACCAGCCTTTTCCATGATGAAGTAGACCACCCTTTCCAGGTTATTACAGCATGTGAGTTCCATTATCTAGTTTAAAGAAATTCAATTGAATTTTCATCCTCCTGGATATTTATGGTTTGTATTCGGATAGGGCTTATGTGACAGTTCTATATGCTGAATCTAGTGAATTGCACTCTGGGAAACAAAATTATGAAAGAATTTTCATTTGCATATACCGATTAGACAGTTTGATAAGGCTTGTCCAAGTATGCCCTCAAAATTATAAACCTTGGAATTGTAGAGTCCTGGGCTGCAGCTCAAAAGAATTCCCTGCCACCTGCTTAAAAGAAAAGAAAACAAAACCTTTTTCCCCCATTTCCATCATTGAGTTTGAAAGTTTATGTGAGTGCTTTTATCAGTGCAGCATGATTGATTTGTATAATGAAACAAAACGAACTTACATGCTTCCTTGTACAACAGGAAGTCATAAACGTACGTTTTCTTGCAGTAAATTGGGGATGACAACATAAAGAATATGACTTGGAGCTGTTATAAAGAGGACGAGCTTCTACATCTGATTATGTAGTCTAGTTTTGGTGCAGTTGTATTGAGTATTTTATTGCTGTTTTCACTGTTTTGACCGTTCTCTGAGAGGTTCCTCAAGATAATCATCATAAGCTAGTGGCTAGAGACATGCTGATTTCAACTCAAAGAAGACCCTTGACTAGTTCACCTATCTACCATAAAAGTATGCTCTTCTTCCCTCTGTCTCCTCTCTTTATGGTTATATGCGTAACACAAAGTGATCTTTGCTCACACATGAATCCATGATCTAAAACATTAAATACGAAGCAATAATGGTCTTTATTGTTACTGTTGTTGTTATTGTTGATTATATTTTATTTTGACTTGTTGTGGCAGTGGTTTGGAAAAATAGCATCTATTGCTGCGTTGTTGTTGTTAATTATTTTTTGTTTTAACTTGTTGTGCCAGTGGTTTGGAAAAATAGCATGTATTGCTCTGCTATTGTTAATTATCTTTTGTTCTGGAAAAATAGCATTTGTTGCTGGCTCTTTTGAAACGTTTAACTAGAAATTTCTTAACTATTATTTCTGCTTTTCTTTAGATGGTGAGGTCTAGAGTAGTTTATTAATTTTCCTTTTCATGGAAAGGGAGCAGGGTATTTGGGAAGAAAATTCTGAGTCAAAACTTAGCCATATATAGTACAGGAATCTATTTACTATGATAAGAAATTCACTGAAACTATTGTCCGTCGATCCTCCATTTTGGCTTTCTGACTGCATTGCTGCTTTTGACCACGATTGTTATGGCTTATTCCCTTTTCAAGTTTGTGCGCATTCCATTTATTATATCCTCGTTATGCATGACGTTTTGTCAACATCTTTTAAATACTAGAGGTCCTTGTGGAGTGCTGATTAAGTCTTATTTTCACGTCTGTATCATGCAAACACGTCATCAAAGTTACAAGAACACACTCAAAATTGTTCCTTGTCTGTGAACCCTACTCTGTGTGTTTACTTCTTCACGATCGGCCCTTGGGTGGCACACACTACAATGCCTCTTGCTTAGGATAATCTTACACTACATAGTCTACATTGTATTGAACTTTCAGTTTAATACATTGAAGAAAGTATTAGAATAAGAAAACCTACAGTGTTTGGTCCTCTGTTCAAATGGAAGGACATGGTTGTGGATCTGACCCTCTGACATGTGACCAGTGAATATCAAACCTTAACGAGACAGTAAGCTTGAACAGTCTTCATATGTTGACGTTGTTGATAGTACAAGTAATTCACAGTATCTCAGCTAATTGTAGATACATGAACAACAAAATTTAGAGCATGAAGTTTTTGTCAATACATATATATGACTTTTCCTCCGCTTCCCTTTTAATTGTCCAATTCTTAATAAGATGTGGTGTCCCCAAAATCACTGGGAAATCCTCCCTCAAACTTTAACTGTTATTATGTTTAATGGCCCGGGTATTTGTTGTTATTGATGTTAATTGTTGAATTCTGTAGACGTATAGAAATAAGCAAATTCTTAATGCTACTTCGCATATTTGAGATTCTGTCTGTCACTTGGCTTGATGGCACCTCACTTCACTGTATAGAACTAAGACTAATTCACTTCATACATTTTTGCAGCTATCTATGACCATGAGATGCCTGTATGGGTGTCTGGAGGTAAATTTAAAACCTTACACAACATTTTATCTGAAGTTTACCTGCACACCTAATTAATAGAACGTGTTCTAAGTCCAAAGTCAAGCTCAATGTTTGACGGTGCTGAAGAACATATTCGAAGTTGAAGCATGGTATCCCAATGTTGATGTGATATAGGAAAAACATCTATTTTGCTGACTTGGAGATCTGACTTCACTTCGCGTCTTCACCAATTCTTGTATTCTCGTAGCTTCTCTGTACTTGTGCTCGGCTTTAAGCGTTGCATTTATCTGCTCAGGCCTTCTCTTCACTGTTAGAATTAACTCTATGTATAAGCATTAAGATATAACTGATATTTAACATTTATTCTGGATATAATCTAGAAGGCAGAGATTCTCTTGTTGCAAACAGTAGGATACATTTGACTCTATCTCAGTTTTTTTTTATTTCAATAAGTGTATTTAAATTGTTAATTTATACGGGTGGCTCAAAAGATGGAATATTTTCGAATGAAAAAACTTTTATTTGCCAATTCTAGTAAAACATTCCACTTTAGAGAGAATATTCAGAATCTGGATGAAGGGCATGGAATCAACCCCTTATCAGTTTGCAACCCATCTAGGTTATCTTCATTCTCAAGAAACTTAGCACTGAATACCCATTGTCCCGGAGCAAGAGTGATAGCAAACTTTTTTCCCTTTTTTTTTTTTTTTCCTTTTCTTTAAGTCCTTGCGGACAGAGATTGAATCCTACCTCCCTTTAAGTGGGGATTTCGAGCAGAGCTCGATGCCATCTCTTTCAAAAGAACTTTGGCAAATAATGACTTAGTCCTGTTGGATTTGAATAAGCAGCAAGCCTACAACAAAGACAACTGACAGGATAAAATTCTTTAACATGCATTGAATTCTTTCAACGATTTATGGCAATTAGTTCTCTGTTAAAAAGCTACTTAATGTCGCCATCGATTGGATAAAATAGCACCACTTTTCCCTTTTCATAGACAAGGAGCAGGTTTGAGCCCCACTAATAACTTGTGAATGTTTGTCCATGACATGATAATATTTGTTAGATGAATGGCAATTTAAAATATTTGAATGGTGTTTACTTCATTTACTTGATATTTAAAAATGTATTAATGTAATGATATTAATGTATGATTAAATGCAATCTTTCTCCGTAGTAGTAGAAGAAGAATAAAGCTACTTAACCAGATCCTAAACAAGCAAATAATTCATGAATAAGGCCAAAAGTTGGGAAAGAATAATGGTAACAGTTACCAAGCAATTAAAGAAGTCTTGTATCCTCTTTTCTACTTGGCCACTGAAAAGGCACAGATGCAATTTCTGCTCAGATCACATTAAGACGCTATATCTTTTTCCAGTGTTACTTGTGCAACACAACCTTAAGAAGTTTTAAATTTATGGCAATTACTCTTGAAAGAGGCAACTTCACTGACATTTACACAAGCAAATAACTCTTGAGCAATGCCAAAAGTTATAAAAAGAATAACGCGAACAGTTGCAAATCAATTCGAGGAGCCTTTTATTCTTATTCACTTTATTTGGTAAGTTGCGATCCTATGACTCCTATGACTAATGTCCCTTAGCCGAAGGCAGCTTGTGTTACATCCTAGTCCTCAATCAGAGGTGGGCTTGAGGCCGCGGGGCACTCAAATTAGTTTGGGATGATCCCCTACACATTACAAAAAGAAAACGAAAAGTTTCTATTCCTATAATATGCTATTTCTCGTGCAAACAACATTAAAAAATTTAAACTTACAAAAAAACTGACAGTCAAAGGGAGGAGCAGGTGGTTCTTTTTCTTCTGATGCAGCCAACCTTAGCGGTATGGTTAATGCCGTTAAAATGACCTCAACAGCTTCAATACATCATCGCCAATTGGACAATAGGAACCAGAGTCGTTGGCAGGGCAGTTCCAGCTTCTCATCAAACCAGCAGTTTGGTTTTGTGACTTTGGATAAGGCAGGAAATTGACATGCACAAACCAGAAGATTTTATGATGAGTAATTCTTCTGAGACAAGTCCCTCACCACCCCCTGGGGTTTAGCCTAATTACAATAAGATCCCTTCTATTTGTTAAAAATGACACTCCCTACTAGTTTAGCTCAGGGAAAACTTGATCAAGTGATAACTTTAGTTTGAAAAATTACAATAACACCCCTTAACCCCTACGGTTTGGAATGTTATAATAATCAAACCACAAATATACTTTGTCAAGTTTTCCATGAGCTGAATAATATGAGGAATTTTAATTTGTCAAACCACAAGGCATGCTATGGTAATTAGGTCAAATCTAAGGAGATGCTGAGGAAATTATCTGTTTCTTTTATCTAAATTTCCAAAGAGCTCCCTTCGCCCTCATCAGAATAGAGGTATGCCAATGCCTCGCTACTGAAACTCTTGCTATTCACAGAAAATCTTCCCTTTCCGGCCGAGTTGAACCTTTTCATGTGCATAGACTTCTAGAACATCAGTAAAGGCCTATCATACCCTATACCAATGGACTTTTACAGGGGCTGGAAGGCCACACTCAGATCAACTCTCAACCAGATTCCGAAACTTTACTCGTTTTTTAACACTGCGTACCCTATCATACCCTATACCAATCTTACTATGCATCAACTTCATTGCCAAATCAGTATGACCTGCCTTCCTCAAGGCATTGATCATAATAGTACGAACTCTCCCTGGAATTTCTCGTCCTCGATCAATAAATCCATCAGCCAACTTGCAAGCCTCCACTATACGACCAGCCTTGCACAAAACGTACATCATATCTTCAAAGGCTGTCTCTAGTACGATACCCATTGGCGCTAGCTCATCTAAGATTTTGCAAGCTCTTGCAACCTTGCCAGAAAGACAAAGCCCAGTCGAAAGGGCTCTAAAAGAAGCAGCTGTTGGAGTGATACCTTTATCAATCATCAGATCCCACAACTTCAATGCTTCTTCATTGCGATGTCCCTTAAACAAACCATTGATCAATATTGTGAATGTGTACACAGTCTGATCACAACCTTCATCTTCCATTTTCCTGAAAAGTGCCAATGCTTCATCAACCTTTCCGTTTTTAGCCAATGCATCAATAAGTACATTATAACAATATGAATCCCGAGCACAACCCGTCTCAACCATTTCCTCAAAGAGTTTTTCAGCCTCTTCCAGTCTCCCTGCCTTCCCAAGGCCATCAATGAGGCTGGAATATATAACAGCATTTATTGTAACATTATTTCGTTTACAATATTCAAACCACTGCAGTGCCTCCTCTATTCTCCCACTCCTGCACAGACTATTCACAATCACACCATATGTAACTTCATCTGGTTCAAAGCCTTCAGCTTGCATCCTTTGAAAAAGCCCCATCGCCATGTCTAAGTTCCTGTTTTTTGCATAAGCATCAATCAAAGCAGTGTAAATTGCTACATTGGGCTGACACCCCCTCGCGACCATATTCTCAAAAACAACATATCCTTCCATAGACTTGCCCTCCTTGCAAAGTCCACCAATCACTAAACTATATGCATGTGAAGGAATATCAAGACCTTTCTCCTGCATTTCATGATAAAGTCTCAAACAAGAATCATAATCCCCTTCTGAATAACAAGCCTGCATCAAAGTCAGAAAAGTGATCTTATCAGGCTCCACATTCCTCACCTCCATATCTTGAAACCTTTCCATGGCCTTCTTAACATTCCCCGAATTACAATACCCCTTAATCATCGTATTATACGTGACAATATCCGGCTTAACTTTCCCATTTTCCATAACCTCAAAAACCCGCTCCGCCGACTCTATAAACATAGAATTCACAAGACCATTCATCAAGAAATTATAGGTATATAAAGTAGGTTCAACCCCACTATCCTTCATTCTTCTCCAAACCCACAACAATTCCTCAACCATCCCTCCATTCCCAAAGCTCCTAATAAGAGAATTAGCAGCAACAGCATTCATTAGAAACCCCTCACTCTTGAACTCATCGAAAACCAACTTCACCCTATCAAAATCACTTTCCAAACACAAAATCTCAATCATAAAAACATAGCATTCAAGATTATGGGCATACCCCTTTTGCTTACCAGCCCAGATAAAGAATCGAAAGGCGGTCTCGGCCCGATTCGGGAACTGCTCTGATTTCTTGAGAATATATGAAACAAAGTTGGGAGGTAGTCTAATCAAGTACTTTTCGCAAAAAACGGTCAAGTCCTGTTCCAGGGCAGTGGAGGGCGAGTTCCAGTTGCTGTTTTGTAAAAAGTGGAGGATTTTAGGAACCCAGGGGGAGGGTTGAAGTTCGGAAATCCGGTCATTGGTAATGAGGTCTGAAAGGTCACTGAAGGGTTGCACCCACTCAGGAGGGGGCAGAGAAGTGAAGGAAGATACCCGTTTGAGGGATGTTAAGGAATGTGACTTCAGGAATGGAATTGAACGTCCTTGGAATGGGATGAAATGAAGATTCTGGGGTTTGAGGACCGTGGCGATGGCGGTGGAATGGGGTTTTAAGAGGGCTTTTCTCATTTGTGCTACGATCACTGGGGGAGTTCAGTGTTTCACAGCTCAATTGAACACTTGGGGAAGGAAACGGCTGAAGAAGCAGACTAAAACAAAGATATGCGGAGTAAATTGGAGCAACTGAACAAAAAGGTCCCATGGTCTAGTGGTCAGGACATTGGACTCTGAATCCAGTAACCCGAGTTCAAATCTCGGTGGGACCTAAATTTTCTGGCATTTTTCTTAAATTTTTTACGCTATTACTTACTCTAAAATTATAATAGTCTTGTTATAAGGGACCAAAATTATATTCCAAAATTGTACGATTTAATGTTAGTCTTATTCATCCTTCCAAATTCAAGTTAATGTAAAGTGACATTTGCAATAAATAATGAATGTTAAAACCTTAAATTATAATAAAAAATACTTAGTACTTAAAAACAACAAATAATTCAATGTGAATCAACAAGAAAATGTTTAAATGTTTGAAATTTTAGTTTTTGCTTTTCCGTTTTGTCATTGCCCATGATAAATTATTATTCATTAATTATAGAAAGTTTATAGCATGATTAGCAAATCTAACAGAAATATTATGCGCAACAACAATTATTTAAAAAAAAAAAAAAACTGCTGAGATGCCCAATACAATAGTTGGAACGAAAAACACAAAATTCCATTTGATAGTGTATTTATAGTTTTAATACATCACACTGTATTATTATACACCGTATGTTTTCATACACATAAGCATACGACTATGAATCTATACATATACATACAACATTCTTCATTATACAATAGTAGTTCTTTCCATCAAATATCATTATCCAGAAGACAACTTTAACCGTCCCCTTCCAGCTATACGATAATGCTCTAAAACCAAATCTTACCACCTTTAATTCAAAAAGCTTTCCAAGGTATTGAATCTAAAAGATTGTAAGAACAAGTCATGTGGATCTGTTATACGTATACGGTATGCCCCTAACGGCCAATCACACAGCCCATCTCATCCTCAACTTTCCCAAAGAAGAGCAAATAGACTCCATCAAATTCGAACAAGCAGTGTAGTACTTGATTAGTCCTGTCAGACAACCATAATAAGCTTAGCTTACCATGGTACAATATTGCTAAGGCAATATACTTAAATGGAACGAACCAGTACAGTTGTTCCGACCGGACTTTACCTTGGGAGACTTGTTTGATGGAAAACCAGATTCAGCTTCGGACGCCTCAGATATCCGCACTTCTGATTTCTCGTTTGAGTAACTGAAAAGGTAAAACTAATGTTTAATATTCCACAGGTTTCAATGAACTACAACTTTTGCTCATCTTAATGCACTCTTAACAGGCTATGGATATGGATTAACGGTTTATTTGAAATGATAACAAAGTGGATAAGGTTCATAATTAACACGACAGAAATGAAAAACTAAGATGATCTAATTGCATTTTCATGGCAGAAGATAATTAATGTTTATGAATTGAGATATTTACGTTGAGAGTATGGTAACCCATATTAGCTCCACGCAGTCCACCCACAGAAGTCTTTGCTCTACTGGAATCACCCCGTATGTGATAAGATGAGCAAAAGGCCACAGCTTCCAACCAGCCTGTCATATATATATATATATATATATGTATATACATACATATATATATATAACAAAAAGAATTAGTTAATCAGAGAAAGTACATATCAAGAACATGGACATTATTGAAGAAACACGGAAAATCTTTCTCGTCAAGGAGACACTAAGCATAACATTTTTGGCAGCCGCAGCACAATTCTATTGATCATATGAGCACGGTACATCTTGACATGTTTAGATTGTAGTCTATGGACTCATGTTTACCCATTGGACATCTCAAATGGGGTAATCATACGCAAAGAAAAAAGAAATTTTGAAAAAGTTCAAGATAAATGTATAACTGATTTAAGAGCATGCAACTACAAAATTCTCAAGCCGAGAAAACTGGAGACACACACCCAAATTTAAACAATCACTTTGTATTTGAAATTCCTAGGTATACAATTAGGTTTATCGAGTAAGTGTTTCTTTTCCCTGATAATTATATGATGATGACATGATGGGACCTCCTACTGCAATCTCTAATGCGAGACTCTGGCCACATGAATGAATTTTGAGGTTCTATTTAACAATAAAAGGGAATAAAAAGAAGTTCTGTTAGAGTTTCTTACAGTCAACATAGGCCAAAATGTTGCTTTTAATTCGTCGAAGATGTTGACAGGGGATTCAAGGCGCAAGAAACCGAGAACCACATAGTAGATGCTGTTCCACAATGCAGCCCACACGGATTGGTCAAGTGCAACTTTAGCAAGGACCACCCACCAATCCTTGGACGGAAAAAGAGCCTGTGAAGTTACACAATTTCAGCAGTTCACACCAAAGAAAATTTTCAAAGCTAAGCTGGATGTCAACAAACTTGAGCCACAAACATCACCTCACAAAATTGGTAATAGTAAT
>JACFYI010003747.1:125733-145697 GCA_014898755.1 Handroanthus guayacan
CGGATAGGAGGAAAATGTTACTTGTTGGATTAGACTTTGTACCAAGCAACCTTATCTAGATGGACTCTAATAATTTCATTATGAGTTACATTTTCTTGTAAGTTTGAACTATTTCTTGTGAGAAAATATTATATTTTTCGAATGAAAGAGAAAGTGATAAGGTTGTGCTTTTTCAAACCGTCTCTTCAAAAAGATTCCCTTTCCTAAAACTATTTGTTCTTATAGTGTCACAAATATTTTATTTTTAAGAGTTTAAGGTATGCAAATTCATGAAAAAACTCTAGTAACACAGTCAAGAAGTGTTTGAATTCTTTCATGACAAAAGATCTGTAAACTAGTTTTAATCTATGTAAGATCCACGTCAACTAACTTTCATTGTATAAGATAATGCCATTCAATTTTTTGACATGCACATCAATTTCTAGACATATTTTAGAATAGCTAAACCTCCTGGTCACAAGTAGAATAATGCCATTCAACCTCATTGAGTTATTGATTAAGTAGGATGGGTGCTTAAGTAGTTTTCAACTTGATCTTTTGAAAAGCTTCGGCACAAGTGGGAGACGAATGAAATTCCCTTAGTTTTGTGAGGAAAAGCTTCATTCATAACAAGAATAAAGATCAACATTTGAACATCAAGAAGAGGTAGAAAGATCTGTGCTATGTTCATGGCAAATTGGGGCATTTAGTCAAGAAATGTCGCCATCACAAAGGATAAAATGAGGACAATGAGACAAATATTTTAGCTAGTGGAAGTTGATTTTAACTACATACAAAAATGTGTCCCTTCAATCAAGAAAACATTATTTTGTGGTTGGATTCTATTGCAAAATGTCAAAATTTGTTCAAACATATATTAAGAGTGAGGGATAAAGTCTAAAAATGTTATGGCCATAAATATAAATATATGAAGAAGTAACATAAATTAAATATATGAAGAAGTAACATAAATATAAAATAGCGTACAAAACTTCATCAATATACATTCGAATGAAATACGTGCTTTACCTAGTGTTTTTTTTTTATATATAATTCTTAGGATATGTTTTTTTCACACCTTGTGGTTTGCTTTAATGGGGTGCATGTATTTATCTGTTGTTTCACTGCACAACATGACTTTTTTAACAAGCTTGCTCAATGTTTATTTATCTGCTTTATTTGAAGATGGGGTGCATGTATTTATCTGTTGTTTCACTGCACAACATGACTTTTTTAACAAGCTTGCTCAATGTTTATTTATCTACTTTATTTGAAGATGGGTATGGTCAAAAGTGAAGGCATTATAAGTATTTCTATAAATATTAAATTTCAGTGGAGGTAGTTGACTCTGTCGCTCCATTAATTATAGCCATACCATCACCGTGATTAGATGAAGTAAGAAAAATCTATAAAGGGAATTCTTCAGACATTATGGTCTATGGTCAAGGAATTGTTCTTCCCCTTAATATGATATAAACGTCTAATTTTAAAGATATATATATATATATATGTATATATGCCATTATGTCCGTGAGAAAGATCCTTATATGTATCCACAAGTAAGAATCTTGCATGTATCCACAAGTTAGCAGAAAGTAACTTTAACAGATGCTTTTGAATTCCAAAATGCTAAAAAGAATTCTTTATTTGAAAAGTCTATGTTGTAGATGTTTCTAGTTCTTCTTAATTAACTCAATGTTTCTTACATAAATGGGCATGTAGAAGTAATTTTTATCATCATAATTGGTATGAGTTTTAAAAGCATTAACACATCACAAAGATTTGGCACTAGATTATGACAATCAAGTAGGCTTGTCAATAGGGTATTAGACTTCCTTTAAAATACCCATGCCTAATTTAATCAACTTGTATCTCATCCAAACCATTATCCATATGCATTTAAAATGTTAGAATGAGTTTAAGTAGAGTCTGCATTCAAACATTAACAATATATCAAGATCCTATTATTACTGATATGCTACAATAACAATTTTAACTGTTGAATGATGACAATGGGTTGTAAGTGGCGTAAACCGTATGAGTTCAGATAGAATAGGGTCGAAGTAATAAATTTTGATGGTGATAGCCTTACCTACATGGAACAAGTGGTGAAAAAATTATTACCTTATAAGCTTTGGCCAAAATATTCGTGTACAATTATTGGATCTATTTGAGTAAATTATCTACAACTCAATTTCAGATTGCACTCATACATAGTGGGTTTTCAAGCAATCCCTCGTGTCTACTAGGCCCTGAAGTCTGGACTATAACAAATGATATAAAAGTCAATCACTACACCACAGTAGATCCAATGTACTAATTTGCTCAAAAAAGACAAAAGGTACAGCATAGAATAGGGTAAAATACAGGATTTTGAAATTTGAATATTTCAGAATATGAAGCTGAAAGGGGTTTCTTGCCCATTTACAGGCGCATGGTTAATGAGGCTGGCATTTTCCTAGAATTGAGCGGTCCCACTTTGAGTAATGCAATTTGCAAGAAGGAAGCCAAATAGTTTATGTTGAGCAGCAAATAAAGTTGTATAATTAATAAAACATTTTTTTTAAAAAATATTTCTCGTAGATATTATTCTATTGTGACAATAATATTTTTTTTATATTCTAATTTGGAATTACTTGATTGCAGTATTTGATATATATCTTAATATATTGATTCATATAATGATCGTTTTTCAAAAGAAATTATGGACTAACATATAATAAAGATCTTCATGCACAAAACAACAAAAATAACAACAACAAAAACAACAATAATGATAATAATATATTCTTTTATATTTATGACGTGGACTCTGGTCCCTTGTTAACATTTTGCAGAGGTCTATGGTCCCAGCTGGGATATTTCTTGCATAGGCAATCAATTTCTTCCAAGTAACAATAATCTTCTCCTCCAGGAATACTCTTTAAGTTAACTTAAAAAGGATATTTATTATAATATTGAGATATTTCGATTACGTTTTTCCTATTAGATTAAATAATATGAATTTTTTATAATCTAATGCTAGAGTTGGTTATATATCAAAATCACTTAAAAATTTCAGCTTTTGTAGCATTTTCGGGAAGAACAAATTAAAAAAAAAAATTCTCTAAATTTATGTAACTAGCTATATAGTTTCTTTGATTTTCTTTTTTTCAAAATATTTAAGAAAATGGAGCTTTCATTAAGAACAAAAATTTCATGCACAATTTTTGACCGAAAATTGAACAGTGTCAACTGTCAAGACGTTAATATTTTTTTCTATTGACTTCTTCTTCTTTATTATATTTTCAATATTTCTTGTAAAAAAGAAATAAATTTGAAAAATTGTATTTCGTTAACTTTAGTTTTTATTCTATCTTTGTAATTCTTTCCTATTTTCAACCAAATTACACAGCGTAAATTAAAGAATTTCTTTAAATTTTACAAATATATACAATTTCAAATATTACAGTACAGAAATATAATAAATGCACTGATCAACATGTTATTCACATTCTTATCTACAACATGCTGGCCCATCACTGAAAACATAGCGACATTATTATTGAAGAAAAAAAAGCACGTTTTAGGATCTTTCTTTCTCTCTCTTTTTTTTTTGGGGTTTTTTTTTTTTGACATATATAAGAAAAAAGCAAAAAAACAAAAAACAAAAAAAACGGAAAAAAAACAGTGTAAAGTCCCTTTCACAAAACTAGCTTACATTTTCAAATAAAAACATGTTGAGATATATATATATAGATTTATAGATATACATTTGAAATATTCTCAGAAACTAAAAAATGACTTGATAAAATGTATTTATTTGATAAACTTTTTTATTAATGCAATTAGTTAAGTTTTGTAACAAGTTAATCAAAATGTAATCAATTCTTGCGAAAATCTAAATTGGAAGATATTTTTCTTTGAAAAGTGGTTATATAACAATGTTAGGGAAAAAAAAAAAGATATTATGAGCAGTATTCTGGTTTTATTTAATTTTGATTGCGCTTTCAGAAAAATGGTTTTAGTAGAATATTTTATAATTAATATTTTTTTCCAATTAATTTTTTTTAAATAATAGGATGATATAAAAATATGTAATTGATTTATAACTTGAAATGACTAAATTATGCTAATATATTAATTTAGAAATACAGAAAATGAATTTTTAATTTAGAAAATTAAAAGTCATAAATAAGATTCTACTATGATATAATATATTGATTATTTGATTGACGTGGAGAGATGCACATCAAGTGGGACTGGTTTCACGTGATTGTCACATAAACCCTACATAATACATATGTTGTACCCATGCAAAATGGGCAAGTAATTTTCTTTGGGAAGAAACTAAAAATAAGCAAAACATAATATATTTTTCTTTGATAATTAACTATATCTAATATTAAGAAGACTTGGCCATACTGTATTTCATATATTTATCCCATGATGGGTTGTGGGATCATGGACCACGACTTGTACCTTGTGATTAATTATATTGTAAATATATGTATATGTACTTGTACTTTAAAATAAAGAAATTGAAATAATAAATGAATGTATATGTACTATGTCGAATATATGCATGTCTACTTGTACTTTAAAATAAAGAAATTGAAATATTATTAAACAAGTAACATAAATATTGAAAGAAGTAAACTTCCAAACGAGAAAGTTGAAAAATAATATTATGCACTAGTCATAAACAATCTTTGATTTTAATAAAACCATAAACTTAATGCACTAGTCGGCCCTCATAGGCGCTCAAGTGGTCTTTGTCGAATAGTCTCTCAAAATACAATGATATTTATAGAAAAAGTGACCCTCTTATTTATTGTGACTCTAAAACCCACTGCATTGAAATTTTTTTGAAATGATGCATGGATGTTGCTAAAAATGCTTTTGTATGAATGCCAATGTGTGCTTTCTTTTAATGTTCCGTGTATGCTTTTGAATGTTTTACTGAGTTATTAGACTTGTATTTGTACTTGTGTACATGTTTAGTCCTACAAGGCACAATTTTTTACTAGCAAGACATAGTTTTGTATCTCAAATGATACACAATATATATGACTAGTTGTATCCTTAATCAAATGGTATTAACTCAAAATAAAAATGTGATACTGATGGGAATTACATTGGTATTTTATTCAAAAAATCTGAATTTCATTTAAAACATTATAATCCAATTCATGCACTTTAGTATCTTAGTTATTATTCACTGTACCTCAATTTTCTCATTCAATCCTTAACCAAGTTTCATTAACTTTTTAATGATGAAATGCCATTTACATTCTAACCAAAGTTGGTACTCGTAGTCTCGCATATGCCAAAAATCTCACAACCCCTAACATGAATAAAAAGATTGCTACATATCAAGACACATAAAACGGTTTCAGCTTAAGAGATACTATATCAAGAAAGGTAGTTTTCTGCTTTTATCCTACCTTTGTAAGAATCATCGGATGCACTCGTGAACCGTTGAACATATTTCCTTGAACTATTCGACTTCTATCAAAAACAAAGACAAATAGAACTTCACACAATATCACTAAATGGTCAATACTATATTTCTAGACGATTTACTAGCAATCTTTTCCGAGAATACAATGGCCAACTTCTAAAGATGTCAGCACTATAAGTTCCTTGATCAGTGAACAAAAACATAGACATCAAATGCTAAAATATACTCAGTGCAGAAAAAGATCTTGAGAATGCTAGAATGTTGTGAATGTTTTTTACTAAACTAATGAAATTGTTAAGTCTTATAGTTGTCCAATTTTGCATGCGAGTTGATCGATCTCCTAAGGTAACACCTTTTCTCCAATGGCAGCCCTTGAAGTGGCAGCTTCTGGCTAGACATATCACATGTTGTGGCAACTTTGGACCAAATAGGCACTTCTTTAGATACTTCTAGATTGCGTTATATATTATTTTAACCCAGTTGAGTCCAGTCGAGCTGTGTTGGATGGATAGACAGCGGAGCAAATGCATGTTATCCTTAGACCGAACCTATAACATGTAAGTTTTCTACCCTCCAAAGACTGTGGCACCCTCAGGGGCTTCAATCCTCCAACCAAATCTATAAAGGTAGTCCAACTTATACCTTAACTCCAATATGGAAATGAGATTTTCCATCTAGCCAAATTACCTTAACTAACTTTAAGTGACTCACTTTAATCATTAATTTCTCGTTTTCCTGAAACTTGATTCAAGCAAACAAATGCGTTATTGATAGATACACATGGTGTAGATTATGTTACTCGTAAAATTATCCATAACTTCTTTTTTTTTTGAAAATTAAATTATTTATAAGTTAATTTTACACTTCAGATAATGAGCTTTGAAGCCATTATCACATCCAACGGGCATATGGCATGGGCCATGACAATTTTCTTTGTCCGTTCAAATAATGGTTTGAGCTTTTGGCATATGAAACAAAGTGAACGTTGATTGTAGCGCTTTTTTTTCTGTCTTTCACTCATTCTTTTTATTTTCTTTCTTTCTTTTTCTTTTTCTTTTATTTTTATTTTATTTTCAGTTTTTTTGTTGGATTATATGGTTAAGAATTTTCAACTTAATCTCCTAGCATTTATGCACGATAAGTACATTTTTGGATTTATTAAGAATTTTTCTGCAAATATCATGGGATTTGTGTGCAGTAATTACAAACCAAAGTTAGTGTCATTTTCAGACTGTATATAACACCAAAAGTCAGCACTTCCCTTAGACCCAAAATACAAACCTATGCATTCTTCACAAAGCCATAAATATTGCAATCTATTATCGACTATTGGATTATAAAAAAAGTGATTTTTTTTTTATAAAAAGTAATTATATCCATATAAAATATTAAATAAAATATATAGTATTATATGTATCGTACTTTGCCAGTTACGAGCAATTGGAAGTCCCATTCAAGAATTGCAGAAAGAAACCCCATAAAAAAATAATAAATTTAACAATTAAAATACACGTATCTTTCTGTGGAGAAAGTTAAGAGACAGATACACAAAACATTGTAGGAGTCTCATAATTCATAAATGAGAAGGAAAAGAAATCCTCCACTTGATTTTGCCGTGAATGATTCTCTCTCCTGTCTCTCTTTCTCCCTCTCTAACTTTCTCTCTCACACACCACACGCACTAGACCGCACACGCGTTCCAGCACCGACTTTACCACTGATGATTATCGATATTCTGGTATCAAAGTTGATATAAAAACACAGCACAATCCATCATTTGTAGAGGGGTGGTGGCGGGTTTCGCTTTTTCAAGAAAAGTTGATGCCCTTTTTATCAGAAACCATGGATTTCTGTTGAGTATACAAGTATATAAGGAGATTCAATTCTTCTTTTTTTCTTCACACACAAACCCTCTTGTTCTTTTCGCGTGATCCGAACGTTTCTTGTCGAATTTTTGCCTTTGTTTAAAACTCTTCTCTTTCAAGATTTTCCCTCTTTCTTTCACACACACAGAGGCGTAATTTGCGGGGTTATCTTGGAATATTAAAAACCGGGGCGTTTGTCATTTTCCGGTGAAAGATGAAAAGGAATGTTCTTTGTGTTGGCTGTGTTGATCTTTGATCTATAATAGTATTTTGGATTTGTGGGCTTGTCTATTTGTGTCAATTGAATTGGTGGGTGAGAGTTTCTTGAAGAAAAAAATCCGGGCTTTGGCTAGAAAAAAATAAGAATTTGGGGTTTTTTTGGCCGGGGAGGGAAAGTCTGCCTTGAGTCCGGTTTTTCCGGTGATCAGAAATTGAACTTTGAAAAAAAAATTGATAGTAAATAAATATAATTGATATAGTAGACTTGCGGTTTTTCCTAATGGTTTGTCTAAACGTTAAAGGATAGTAATCTTTGCTTTGTAGACCAGTTTTTTCTTTTTTTCTTTTTTTTTTTAATCCTTTTTATTCTTATTTTTTGCCATTTATCTCTCCCTCTCTCATACAAAGAGAAAGAAAATCCCGTCAATTTCTCTGTTCCTCTCTTCATAAATTCCTTCCTTTGTTTTTGCCTCTCTCTGTTTTCTTTTCTTTCTTCTGGGCTTTCTTTCTTTCTCTGTTTTCAAAAAGAGTTAGGAGAGAGAATTAGAGCAAACTCACTCTCTCTCTCCCTCTCTCTGTTGAAGAAGAAAATTTAAGGTATGATCTTTGACAAGGTTTCAATGCAGACAAACCTTGAAAGCTTCTTGGATAGCACAACACCCGTGGTCCCATCTCAATTCCTGTCTAAGGTTTGTATGTTTCTTCCTAAAACAAGAATCTATGATGTTTTGTTTTGTAATGTCAATGGTACATTAATTATTTAGTCCATTATTTTCCATGTGAATAATTCTTGGCATATATTTTCTTTATTTTATTTCTTTTGCTCATTTTTGTATTGATATTATTTTAATGGGTTGGTAGAGTGAAACGAGGAAGCTGAATAGGCTATGGCATCCATGGGAAAGGGAAAAACTGGAGTATTTTGTACTTGGTGATCTTTGGAATAGTTTTGATGAATGGAGTGCATATGGTGCTGGAGTTCCAATCCTTTCTGATGATGGCCAAAATTTAATCCAATATTTTGTGCCTTATCTCTCTGCTATCCAAATTTTCACCAGCAATTCATCCGTAAACTGTTTAAGGTAACGACATTTTCAGACATGATCAAGAATTTATGATGTTGTATGAATTGGTTTTGAACCAAGCTCGGATTTTTTTGTCTCATATATTGGTTTTCGAGATGTATTCCATTTGATGGATTGCTAATGTTGTCATTCGGAATTCGGTTGGTAAGAAAAAGGTTATGGAGTCTATCGTTGACTATGCCTTGTATTCTTCTGCACATGTTTGGATCTTGGATTTTAGCGGCGAAAATCCTAAGGAACATAGTTTAGAGGTGTTAAATAGTGTGACTTTGTGTTTTAGTTTTTGCACCTTTGCTTTTCGTGTTCTTTCTTCTGGCTCTTTCCTTGATCCGGACATAGTATAAAATTATAAACAATGGAATTTTTTTGAATAAATTATGAGAAGATGTTGCTCTAGTTACATTAAGATTTGTGAATGAAAGATGAATGCTTGTTATATTTGATTCTATGAATTTGGGGTAGGGAAGAGACTGATTCGGTAAGCGAGACAAGGGATTCATTTAGCGATTCATTCAGTGATGAGAGCGAGAGTGAAAAGTTATCAAGGTGGGATGGATGTTCATCGGAGGAAGGACTATTTGAGCAGGATAACTTCTGGCATCCAAATGAAAGATTGGGCAATCTTTACTTTCAATACTTTGAGAGGTCATCTCCATACGGACGAGTTCCTCTTATGGACAAGGTAAACCGTTACCTGTTATATTCATCGAATCTTGATTCAGGTGTATGGTCATAGATAACGTCTATAAACAATAGCTGATATTACTGAAGAATCAATAAAGGAGGAGCAGATTGTATGGATACAAATAAAATCGAATTATGGTCCTTTTCTTGATGGGCATATAGTACTTTTGACTTTTGAAAATGAAACAACATACTTCTTTGTTTGCTATTTTTTCTTCAGAATATTGGACTTACCTATCATAGATAATCTTTATTCCGCTTTATCCTTCTCGGGGTTTAGCAACAGACCACTCTTTCTTGTGTGGTAAATGATTTCCGGGCTAGAATATATTCTTGCTTTTGTATATCAATTTTTCTTTTTCATTAGTAGCTAAAATGATTGATTGTATGCTTGTCAGATTTGTAGCTTAGCTCAAAGATACCCTGGATTAATGTCGTTGAGAAGTGTAGATCTTTCACCTGCTAGTTGGATGGCAGTTGCCTGGTTAGTTTCTCATTTTTTTATTTTCCTTTCTACTTTAAACGAATTAACAATTATCTGAATAAACTTGTCTATGTGAATGCCACACAGGTACCCGATTTATCACATTCCTACTGGTAGAACCATAAAGGACTTACAAACATGCTTCCTCACATACCACACCCTTTCGTCTTCTTTTCAAGGTATTATAGACTTGGCCTTATGTTCATCTTTGTCATTTTCAGAAACCCCTTTACGTTTTCTCTGAATATACTCAAATGGGGTGCGAATTATGACAGATATGGAGTTTGAAGACGACATGGAGAGGAAAAGAAAGGTAGGGGAAAGCATCTCGCTCCCTCCTTTTGGTTTGGCCACTTACAAGATGCAAGGAGATGTTTGGATATCGGACAAGAATGGTCGGGACCGAGAGAGAATCGTGTCGCTTTTGAGCGTGGCAGATTCTTGGCTAAAGCAATTACGGGTCCAGCATCACGATTTCAACCACTTCATGGGAATTCGCCACTGACACAAAAAAGTTCTCTTGAAGCCTACAAGATAGGTTATTAGAAGCCTTTTCTCCAGTTATCTGGTTGAGTATCGTTAGGAAGAACGAGTGGCCCTAGAGTTGTAGAAATCTGGTTTGACATGCGTTTTTGTCGATATTTTTGGGCGACGGAGACTAACGAACGATGTTTTCGTGTTTTTATGAGTTTTGTAAGAGTTGGCTTTATTTCATGACTTGGGCTGTTAATGTGAATTAGTTGACTGGCGGATACTGTAAGGGGTTGTGTACAGGTGAAGAATGTTTCCAGGCTTTGCTTGTTTTTCTGCTTAGTAAATCTTCAGAACTTCTTTGACTCTTTGTCCATCATGAGCGTATGCTATGTGCTTTGTTTCTTTTGTTCTTTGGGATTTCCAATTCCATCCATAATTTGAAAATACACAAATGGTTCAACATTGATGTCATAATTAATGAACTTTTTAGTTTGCTCTTTCATTAGAAAAAGAGGGAAAAAATAAAAATAAAAATAAAAATAAAGAAAATTAGAGAATAAAAAAAAAGAAAAAACAAAAAGAAAAGTAACTTACAAGTTTCTTGAACAATTTTATAGATAAAAAATATTTTATAAGCATTAGTTTCTTTTTTATCCCCCTTTGATGTGTTTTCTTTGTATCTTCTTAAAATCGTCTTGGTTTTGCCTTTTCAATGTATTATTATTATTATATCTTACAAAATGTCCTCATTTTCTATTGTGTTTACATATGTTATTTCTGAAATGCTTCTCATTATTTGTTTATTCATAATTTTTTTTTGAGAAGCGATTACATTTTATAATCATACATCAATTCATAACATGAATAAATTTTAAAAATCAAATATATAAACTAAGTAACAATTCAAATTATCTAAGCTACCATTCGGTAGATAAATAACTACAATACGATAGATAAACATTCAAACGCTATTGGTGAGACTCGAACCATACACCTTCATTATGAAATGGTGAAGATAGTGCTACTACATCTAAAGTTTGGTGGCTGTTTATTTATAATTTTAATATATGGTAACTACTGCATCATAACTGCAACTCATGGTAACTGCCGCTAAATGACACATTACTTGTAATTATTTTCACTTCATAATTCTAAAGTTAGATACACATATACTTATTGTACTATTATTATGATTATTAAATGCATACTAATATAGTAGGCAGTAGGTAGTACCTTATAATATATTTGGGCAAGAACTAAGTTGACCTAAACTTATAGGAATAAATAAATAGTTTCATGGTAAGCTCTGAATTCTCATTACGTTCCATGTGAGGTAGTCCGTAGTTGGGGAACTAATCTCAAATTTCCTTTTTTTTTTCCAAAAAAAAAGAACTCGGATTCGAGAGCTTAAAAAAATTTCTACAATCCTAATTCTTGTAGTAGTGATGCACCACCATTTTATCAGTGAAAATTGTATTATATATATATAATTTTTCTTTTCTTAAAGAGGAAAAGATTAAATGCATAAACTAAATAAAATAAAAATTCTCTAAATTATCATGCAATAAACAAAAATTCATATGCTGTTGGTAGATTTTTTTTGTGAAAAAGAGAGGGACGGTGTTACTCTATTCAGAGATGACGACAAGAAAATTGTATTATTCAGCAATTAGGTTTCATTCTCTTTCAAGTAATAATCTTTTTGGCCCACTCTGGTGAGGTAAAATTAGAAGGATAATAATAATAAATAATAAGAAAAAGAGAAATCTTCTGGATAAGTCTTACACAATTAGAAAGATGGGTCCCAGTGCTGGACAGTTTGCCACATTTTTCTAACGCAGCACATGTCCCTTTCACATTTAATTGGGTTTCTTTTGAAGAGTGGTACCCAACGTTACATATGATATTTCGACATATTCTCACAATAATTGCATATTACTGCTAAATTTTGTGAACTTTGTAATATTAATTCTAGTTTTGTATTTATAGTTCAAAAAATATTTACACAGTTAATACACATGCCTTATTATCGAATACAAGATAAAATATTATATTAAAATTTAGAAATTTCTAGTGTCTCGAAATTTAGATTTGCAAAATATTTTGAGAGGACATGATTTGAAAGTGGGGCCGAGTGTTGGAGAATATGATAAGTTATGCCTGAATTTAGTTTAAGAGAGAAACAAAATTTCATCGTAAATGTCTTCTCACATAAGTTGTTGTCTGAACAACAGTGCCACGTCCAAATTTTAATGTTATTACACATTAATTTTATATTAATATAATTACAAAATACATATCCCATTATTACATATATATTTATTAAAACAAAATTTTCTGACAATATTTCGAGAGAAAAGATACTAGATTTTAGAAAAATATATAATTTTATTTTTGAGAGAATAAAATTAGCTTCAAGTTAGTGACAACAATGTACCATTGTATGAAAAATCACTTTCTTGAATCAAACCTACAACGTTTGGATTGAAGCCTCTGCGCTAAAGTCGCTGAGTACAGCCCCGGGTGGACCCGTCACGTGTTTCCTGTTCTTGATTTCTTATTTTAGTTGCAAAAGCGTGCTATCAAATGTTGTTGGCCCATAACGTAGACGTTTTGTGCTGCCGTATGTACACACCAAAATTTTACATCTCTAGAATCCACTACAAAATATTGATTTTTTTGCAAACAACAGATTAAAAAAAATGGTAAAAGTAGTAGTTAAAAATCTAAAATTAACAGTCGTAGTGAATGCAATAGCCAATAATCCAAAAAACTGTATTGGAAAATATTGTTTGCGTAACTACATTGAGGTGAAAAACATCCACTACCGTTATATACCGTGATGGATTTTTCACTATTTTCACAAAAATCACGAATCATTATCGTGGTGAAACTATAGCAAATAACTTTTCACCACTATTGTTTCTTATTAACATTGGTTTTTAGTCGCATTAACTGCTCAAATTTTTTATAGTGATTCTTTTATCTTTTGGACAATTACCTCGATAAATTTGAAATTTGATCTAATTATAAAAGTAGATTTTTTGCTTTGAAAATTATTGTAATTTTCCCTACATGTTACGATCACACTCACTAAGTCTAACGGTTAACATAAATATTACAAGTAGACCATACACAATATTAGTGTAATAATATGGAATATTATTATAATTTTTCAAACTATATGGACGGTAGAGATAGTTTTGTTCTGATATTTGTTCATATTCTTATGTTCACATTCCACCTAAGCATTAATTTGATTACAATCAACCGGTCACATCTTATCAGATCTTGATTTCATATAACCAAATAATTTCATGTGGCTAAATTTCAAGTGAATCATCCGATGTGGGACATAGTGATCTCTTGAACTATATAATGTCTGTACTGGACTGACAAGTTTGTGAGGTTAGATTGATTCTTCATCTACGGTACAATTATGTCATGTTACCTTTGATCTTGTCCTTAGGAACAAAATTAGCAGAAATTTTGTAAATTAACATAATGGGGGAGACAAAGAAAGAACATGTGTTCTTTGGTCTTGACTCAATCTCGTCGTTAAGGGTTGTGCTTGGATTTGACTGCAACAACAAAAGTTGCACTTATTGAGGTAGTCTTAACTATAATCACCGATTTAGAAAGAGATAAATAAAGTACTGTAAAGCGGATGACAATAACTCGTAAATAGTGAATTACCTTAATATATGATTGAAAGTCCTAGTTTTACTGTTTAAAATATATTGACTTGAATAAAGCCACGCGTCATCATCCTATAATTTAACAAGATGCGAAATCCACATTCTAGAATTTGGGTCAAATATGTTGAATATATTGAGTCAGAATGATTCAAATAAAAAGATATAAATCCTTGTTTGTTTAAAAATTTTATGCTACTTTAGCAACATCTTAACCTTTTTCTAGCATTTTTGAGGTTAAATCGTTAGGAAAAAGTATCGAGATTTCATAATTAATCAATCTCAAGTACTTGTATTGATAATAATTTTCTAAGATATAGTGATGCAGATTTTCGAGTAGTGTTTCTGCTGAACTTATGAATTTACTATTCTCTTGGTATTAGATATCTAAGTATGAATATAATTCGATAATTATCACCCTAATAATTATCTCAAGTTTCAATCTCCTTTGTGTATTAAGCCACACATTTATCAATATGTTCCAACATCTTTCGTGTATTTTTCCACATATTTATAAATTCACGGAGCCAATGTTTGTACCCATTGATTTAGGTGTGTAATAAAATAGAAAGAGAGATATGATGGAAAGTGAGAGTGACAAGGGACAGCAGAGGAGATCAGAGAAAGTGGTGATAAATGCTTATGGAGGACAGTTTTAGTGCAAAATCTGTTAGGTCCAGAAACCTAAGGTGTGAAACCTTGACAAAATAAGTTCGCATTGATTAGTGGAGCTTGCAGTTGCCCGCGTAGATTTCCTTACCTATTTTCGGAAAATGTGCTAACTGGCCAGCACAGCTACGAGGATAAATGGATAACGACAACACTCACAATCTATTACTAAAAATATTCAATTTGATTTTCCACTATCAAGATTATAGTGGAGTTTGAAAAATTAATTTTATTTTCTTCTATCAAGTTTGTATAGGAATTTCGAGTTGCGCTTGATCGTGTTAGCAAGGTCAATGATACGGTGAAGATCTCATGACCTTTAAGTTTACGTCAGTTCTGATTTTCTATTTTAAAATAATATTTTATTTCTCATTCCATGTCTTAAATATATGTCAAATTTATTAAATCTTTCTTTATAAAAATATAGGGTTATGAATTCCATATGCTCTGAAAAGCATTAGCACAATGGAATAGGAGATGTAATAGAATTAGAATAGATGATCCAGAGTGAATGTGTGAGGCTGTTTTTCTACTAAAAATGGTAGGATTTAATTGTCAAATAAGAAAAATTTTAATGGACTCAGACAAATTTCTGAATTCAGATAAAAGATCAAGGAAGTTTAGGCCTCATCATTTGTTCATGTTTTTTCTTTCTTTTTCCTACTTAACATCATTCATTTATCTATCAATAACTTTGAATAACAATATCTATTTTTACTTTTGTTCTGTTTTTACATCTGCCCCCATTATATGTCATCATGTCAAAATTAAAATTGACTTATATATATATGTATGTATATATATGTCATCCATTAAGACTGCAAACAATTGAATATTACTAAAAATCATGTCTTACTATACATGAAAAACTAAAAATAAACTAAAAGTTACAACTTTCTCAATTTTCCTATATATATGTGTGTGTTTCTCCTACTCAATATTTTTAAATAAATTATTCAAATTTATTTTTATTTTTATACGAAACTAGTTACTATCTTTTCATATATCATTAAAATAGGAAAAAATGAAGCAAAAACGTAACTAACCAGCCTAAATAAAAAAACCAACTACTACTTTTTCAAATATTAAAACAATAAAAAAATAAAAATTATCGAAAACACGACTAACTGGCTCTCACAATAAAAAATGAAAATGAAAATTACCGAAAACTTACCGGCTTTCACACTCACATTATGCAAAAAATATCCCAAAAATATTATTGGATCCAAACATTACCTTAACTTTTTATTTCATTTCCTCAACCATTTTAAGGATCATAATGATAACTAAAATAGTCTACTATGTATGGTGTCTCTCATTGATCACGACTGCATGCGCGGCCCTGTTTGGCTAGTTGAAATTCATTCCTTCTCCATTGACTTGAAAAAATTGGTTTCAATTTGACTTTTAGGAGCAACCCACTTAAGAAATTGGTCCACATAATAAAATTTCACCAAAGAAAAACAACGTCACATGGTCACAAAGTGCAACCACTAACCATATATTTCATTTCAAATGCATGTATTTATAAATTATTATGTACTTTAGACAATGGCTTTTAATTAGTGCAACCACCACCAATTAACTTAATTATGTATAGTGAAGCTTGGAAATTTGTTTCAAGATTTTGTCAACAACGTTGGACCATGTGGTTAAGAACTTCAACGCTTGTGAACTTCTTGCGCACATTATGCGTTAGTCTTGAATAGGGTTTACTTCATTTGCGGAAGTGATGGAGACAACCTGTGAATATAAAATTATGGGGAAGTGGTTTTAACTTAATTATTGTCAATAAAGTGGTGGAGTTGTGGAATATATGACTTTGCACATGATAATAATGAGTGTCTTTTGCTCTAATTATCATTTACACATCAAAAACCTAATGTGGACAGTCTTTAAAAGATTCAAATACTTTTAGGCCATGGATTCTTAAAGGTCAGAATAAGATTCACCACATAAAGATGTGGATCTGGTTAACTTGACTTAGAGGATGTGGATTTGGTTAACTTGACTTAGAGGGTGTTTGGTTAAGCTTATTTAAAACATCGTACAAGCTTCTATATCTTATAAGACGTTTTTGGAGCTTATAAGATGTTGGATCTTATTTTAAAAATAAGTTGTTAAAGTGTTTGGATAAAATAAAATCTTTTAGCTTATAAGATGTTAGTAATGACAATATTGTAATTAAAATGGTTAAAAATGAAGGTGGGTGTTAAGATCTTAAAAATAAGTTGGGAGCTCCTTACTTTTTTAAAAAGAGCTTATAAGCTCCTAACATCTTATTTTTGAAGCTAATAA
This sequence comes from Handroanthus guayacan, assembly GCA_014898755.1. NCBI lineage: Eukaryota > Viridiplantae > Streptophyta > Magnoliopsida > Lamiales > Bignoniaceae > Handroanthus > Handroanthus guayacan. Next base: position 142,629 of record JACFYI010003747.1, read on the forward strand.
GATCTTTTTAAAAAAATTTTACCAAACACCTTGTGACATCTTATAAGCTCTCAAACATCTTATAAGATGTTTTTAAGAGCTTATAAGCTCACCCAAACACCCTCTTAATCGATTAGACATGAGATCTCATACATCTATTTGAAAAGAGTTCTGTTTAGATCATATAACGTCAACTATATTGGTTTTAAATGGCAAACTTTATAAATATCCAGGGTCAACCGTATGCAATCTTTAGCTAGAAAAAACTCTCAAATGTTATTTTTTTCTCTCAAATCGAATAGACATTGTCTTAAGTGTTGGAAGGTCTTTCTGAGCCAACCCCCAACGATTTCTAATGCTTTTTGAAGTTTTCAAATCAAAGGCAACTCAAATCATTCTTTAACCTCTAGACCTATTCAAGAGATCTAGCCGATCCAAATCTTATCCAAAGGATCAAGACCGAACTTTGATCAAAACCTAAAAAGAAAAAGAAATTATAAGTAGCATAAAAGATCTCAAATTAATTATGTCCAAATATTTCGTGTAGACATTGACCACTAGAGCAAGGAAAATGTGGATTGTTATTGTTGTTGTTGGTGTTGGTGTTGCTATTGTCATGACAAGAAAATTGAGCAATTACAATAATTGAAAGATAATCTTAATAAGAAATAGTGGTAGTGCAAAGTCATTTATTACGTTATCACAAGGGCAATATTGCATAGCTTTAGTGAGGGTTGTGGATAATCCATCATGTCATATAGTTGTCGTGGATGCTTCACTTTGATATAAGTAGCAACAAGATGTTCTTACTATATTAATTTTATATTATTGGCTAGTGCTTCTGCTGGGGCTATTAAATTTGGGTTATTGACAACTACGTCCATCACGACTATTAATATTTTGATTGCCAAACTCAAATTATTTTATAGTATGTTGTGTTTTTCAAATAGTGCTATCAATTTAATGTAACGTCAAACAATTGGTCTAATCCACATCAGTCTATTTCTTAAGTAAGAACACGTTAGGTTCACTGATAGATTCCGTGACCGAGGCCTATCACATTCGACATTATTGGTCCTCATCCTATTTGATTGAATAATCTAATCCAGTGCAAACCAGATGATGATAAAATGGTACTCCTATTTCAATTCGTGGTTTATTTAAAATAAAAGTTCAATTTTATAAAATAAATTTTTCTTTAAAAATACATATTCACCCGGAGGAATAATATTGTACCACAAATAGGTGACGCACCACATTTGTACTTTTGACAGCAATAATATGAACAAAATAATCTTTCTTTTTTTTTTTTTAATATTTTAATTCTCAGAAACTTATTTGATTAAAACTAACTCAAAAAAATGGGATATATAGATAAAAGAGAGAAAGTAACTCAAATCCACAAGATAATTATCATTATTATTATCCAATCTAAGTAGCATGACCATAGTATCCCATTATAGAATCTAGAAAGCTTCCACTGCCTTCCTTTCTGTCCCTTATTATGATTTATGGGTTAGTTAATTTTCTATACCTTTGTGCGTAGTGATTGTATAAATTATACATATTGCTCCACTTTGACATTACTTGAGCAGAAATAATTACAATTTCCATATAAAATAAGAAAAAAAAAATCTCTTTCGTGTTAGAATTTACGCATGTTATGATACCCATTTTGGACATGTAGGGATTATACAGTACACATTAACATGTGGATACCATTATATATATGAGGGTTATTTTTGTAAATAATTTTATTGTTCCACGATTCTAGTGGTACCATGAATAAATAAAGTCATTCGTGTCCCAAAAACTATAGAAAATGATGTCTGAGGATTTTTTATTTTAATTTCTTTATTCTTGCAAGTTGTCTTGCTACTGACTCCAAGGACCACATTTTCGTACACCAATTGCATTATTTCGTTTTGATTCACGTTTCATTTCGTATTTTATTATATGAATATTTATCAAATGTATAACATTTATAATCATATGTTTTTATAAAAAAATAGTTAATACATTCAATATGTTTTTAAGACACAAGATATGAGACGGAGATACCATTTGAGAATGAAGAATCTTAATGAAACATCATTAGTTAAAAAGTATATTGCATCGTTAGTCCTTCTGTTGGACTTCCACGTATGTGAATGCACGTGGATAGTTACTGTGTGAAATTTTGTTGATAAGTTGATAGCTGATTGGTCGACAATTTAAAATCGGAGCAGTATAATTAAGAGTGCCAAAGTATTCTAATAATTTTAAATTGATTGGATAAGGTATTTCTAATTTATTATGGGGTTAATTTGCCCACGCCATTAAAATTTAATGGCTAAAACCCTTATAATATTCATGGTTCAGGTAAAATAAAGCCTTTACTACAATTTGTTGTCTTTTCCTTGTTTGTCTTTTGCTTGAACTCTTTTCCTCGTTTGTCTTTTGCTTGAACTCTTTTCCTCGTTTGTCTTTTCCTTGGACTAACCTAAGGATGGCAACAGGACACTCCCGTTCCCATTCTCATTGTTCATCTCATTTCCATTCCTATCTTCATCCCCAGGACACTCCCGTTCCCATTCTCATCGTTCATCTCATTTCCATTCCTATCTTCATCCCCATTTCGAAAATAATTTTTCTATGTATCCTCACCTTTACCCCCATATGTTCGTCCCCTCATTGGTGTCCCCTTCCTTGCGCATCATATTTTTCATTCCCCAATCTCACCCCATCCCCGTCCCTGTAAAAATTTATATATCATCATGATTAAATAGAAAATAATCCAATATTATTCAAAAAAATTCCAAAAGTTAGACCAAGGGGTTCAACTAAAGTGATAATTAAGAAATTGAGATGAATGGATCATTAGGACTATATATCCAAAATTCCAAATTAATGAAAAAATATAATAAAGGATCAAAATGTATTTAATTTATGAGGATTCGGAGATGGAGATAGTGATATTAATTTGGAGATCCTCATCAAGGAAATGAGTATGAGGATAAGGATGAAGATGGAATTTTTCATCCACATCCCTAATGGGAATGCAAAAATACCTCCCATCCCCGTCCCCATCCCCATTTCCGTCCTTAGCAA
>JACFYI010003747.1:160951-174496 GCA_014898755.1 Handroanthus guayacan
TGATAAGGTTTTTAATTAACATAAAGACACAATCATGGGTTTTGGTTACATATAAGGTCTTTAATTATTAAGTAATATAAAGATACACGCCTACTCCTTAAAAGCAATGTTTTTTCCCCTGAAATCTTGTACTTAAACAAGTTGTTACAAATCAATATTTATCCAAATTAGGTGGCCAGGATGAGTAAGCATAAACCATTACTTCATTAAACAAAACGATAGATAAAACAAAGGATAAAGGCAGTAGGTAAGCGACACATGATGAATTTGCATATGCAATTTACATTAGGGAGGATTACCTCTACACATTCTTAAGTTTATTATAATTACCAAAATACCCATGATATTTCAAAAGTTATTATTACATCATTTGGGGTTCATCTACTTTTGTGGATAAGATAAATGTTTAACAGATAAAATATATGATTAAATGTGGGATATGATTATTTCATGATTTTGATATTATGTTTACTTTGGAAGATTGTTTGATTGATATAATTAAGACAATGTTTACCTTGATTGATAGGTTTATGATGATAAAAGTAAATTTACTTGTATACCCTCTTCATATGGCTAAATGAAGAATGAAAATTTAGTTATTAGAATTATTAAATAAGGAAATTTTATTAGTTATAATGTCAATTGTATAATAAAATAAATAAAAATTGCATAATTGCATAAATAGGATATTAATTACAAGATAAAAATTCCTATTAATAATATAATTTCATAAAATAGAAAATTTTATTTAATATATAAAATTTGATTATTAATTACAGATATGATAAGGAAGGAAAGAGAAAATAAATTTGAGGGTTATTTTTGTAATTGGAATAAAAAGACAAAAAGTTATCCATGAGCTTTGATACCATATCACACCAATATGGGCTTGACAGCAGGTCAAGAAAAATGAGAAAATTATACCGGGCCAACTCTAAATCAAGGGCTCAGCAGGATTTGTGATCAAAGTAAATGGGCTCCAATTGTACAGTAATCTAGTTAATGCATAATTTCAATTATATGCCTTGAATATACGCATAATTATAGTTACTCCTGTTGAGCTGGCATAATTACCTCCTTATTCAGCGAATTTACTTATAATGTCTAAGATTTATATAATCTTAATTATCTAAAAAATTCAAGGGATGTTAAGGTAATCATCCTTTACAATTATTTTACATGTCCATTTGTGGAGGATAGACTTGTCAATGCCAACGGAGAAATGGGCATCATCTAATCATAGGTGTAACAGAAATGAAAATTAAATGTATATTTTCATATAATATTATGTATATATATATCACGTGCGCAACGTTATTATCTAAATCATGGGTCTAATTAATTAATATGGTAATAATTGCGCAAATTTGGTTTAAAGTATATAATATTTGTACACTTAATCTGATATAGTTCTCTTGTATGACTTTTGCGGGTCATCAACGTTAGGGATAATTACCTTAATGTTCCAGGAGGTTTGACATAATTATTAAAATACTCTAAAGAATTTGGATTAAAATAATCTCAAAAATTTGGATGAGTATCATTATACTTTCTAATAGGGGTGTTCAAATCCAAACCAAACCGAACAAAACCGACCATCCAACCCAATTCAAACTGAAAACCGATAAAAGTCGATTTGTTTTCAGATTAGTTCGGATTGAATTTTTAAGAAACCGATCGGTTCGGTTCGGTTCTTGATTTTATTTTTCAAAACCGATCAAAACCAAACCGAACCGCTTATTTTAATATATATATATATTATTTTATTACAAGTATACTATTAGTATTAATTTTAGTCCAAAAAGTTGGACTTGTGAAGGGATATATTCAATGTCTTGAGAAACTCTTGTTGAAAGAAATTCTTTTTTTGGCCAAAATTGTCTGTTTTTTCTTCTTCTTTTTTTTTCTCTATTTCTTGTTCACTAAGTATGAAAATGCTAGCTTCTTCTTAATTTGTTCAATTAGGATATTGTATCTTTTATCTTGTATTTTTTATTATTTGGAGATTATGTATTTGTGATGAATATTAAACTTTGTTGGATTCATTTCTTTTTTTTTTTGCCTCTAATATGATGTTTTTTTTTTGTTTTTTTGTTTTTTGTTTTCAAACCGAACAAACCGATCCAATCCAAACTGATTTAAATTGGTTTGGATTGGTTTGGTTGTATGAAAAAAATCAAATCGAACCAAACCAATCCAATACAATTTTTCTAGTTCAGATCGGATTGAATTTCGCTTCAAAACCGAACCAAACCGGACCGCGAACACCCCTACAGTTTCTAACGTTAATTTAGTTGACGCAAAATTACAATCATATTTCGAGTCAATACATATTTACAATTACACCTACTTATTCAGAGAGTTTATTGTAATATTTTAAAATTATATTTTCAGGAAGTGCAATTATAATTATCCATTAATTAAACAAATAATAGGAGTATAATAATAATTATTTAAATCTTGGGAGTATTTTGATAATTATGCTAAACCTAATAATTATCCCCAAATGTTATTCCAATTTACATTGACCAAGACTGGTCTAACAATCAGAAAATGGTGGCTTAAGACCGAATTAATTAAGTTAATTACTTTGCTTAGACAAGTCGGCTGCTGAGTAAACCCTACGGTACTTCTCATCTACCAAAAACCAATGGTTACTTCTCAAAATGGTAGACCCGAGCCTCAGTCCTTACGCTTTTGACATAATGTGGATCCACACGGAATTCAACCTTTTCTGGCTTTTTTTCTTTTTTTATTAATTTTTTATTTTTTATTTTTTATTTTATTTTTTGTTACCGAAGGAAAAGTTATACGAACTCTACATGAATTTATTTTATCGCTATATATTTAGATTCTAGTTTTTTTCAGGCTCAAACTTTTAAAAATTTCTCAATAAACCAATCTTGATACGAATAGAGGAACCAAATATTTAATTTTAATTGATTTTTTGATGAAAAAATTCTTGAAATTGGTATACAAAATTCTATAAGAATCAAGTACTCCGAAATAATTAGACCTTGTCGACGTGGAACTCGGGTGAGTATCTCTTGTTGAAGCACAATACAAGAACATCTTATCTATATTAGGTACCTTTATATTGAACAATGAGAATCATATATATCATGTTAGTATTTAAAAAAATAAAAATAAAATGTATGTTACGCTTCCTTAACATGATTCTTATTACACGATAATAAACACTCGGCGCATACAAATATTTTCACACAAATATCAGAGAACTCTCAAGTACTATGGGCTCCTTCTGTTTCAAATTTATTTCTTTTACTTATCACACAAAATTGAATAAGATAGCATTTCCTATTAAAAATAGCTATCTTCTCATGAACATTACTTCATGCCAACTTTCATAAAATATTTTGAGATCAATTATATAAAATTACCAAAAAACTTATATTATAGAGATATATATTACACTTGACATGATTCTTATTATCAGATAATGAACACTCAGTACAAACAAATAATTTCCCACAAATATCATAGAACTTATCTTGAATACTATCGACTGTTTTCATTTCAAGTTTAATTCTTTATTTCATTTTCCCATACTTCTAGAAACCAAATAAGATTGCATTTCCTAATCATTTATTCCAAAACTTTCTTCTCATAAACATTGCTTGACCCCAACTTCCATAAAATATTTTAAGGGCAATAATATTAAATTACAAAAATAAAAAATAAAAAAATAAAAAAACCCTTATACACGTTTATATTCTATATTTAATTCTGTGGAATGTTCCACTGTTGACTAAACGTTAGTAATATAATACGGTACCACAACATTTACTGCATGACCTTTTGAATTGGAAACTTCCTCCCGGCCGCCATTGTGGAAAAAGAGTAATACAGTCAAAGCATAATTTGAACACATCGAGATTATATATAAATATATATACAAACACAAATCTACTATCCTTCCATATATACTTACAAATAAAGGGCACTTCTTTTTCTTAACTGAAGGTAGCCATGAACACGCTTCCAAGAAATCCCACAGTTTATTTCAGCAGAGATACAGAGGAATACAGCTATGAGGCTGAACCAAGAAGAGAAGGTCATCAAGACCACGGCTGGAGAATTTTCTCGACACGGCGGAGCAGCCAAATTAATCTGAGCCATATGAGGAGTTCTTTCAGCTATAGGCGTGAGAGGGCCAGAAAACGACATATTTTTCTGCAAACTTATAAGTTGGGGTCAATTAGTTCAAGAGAGAAGTTATTGAAAAGTCGGAAACTGAAGAAAATCGTTGTGAAAGTGCAATCGGCGGTGATGTCTGTTTTAGCTTTCATGCGCGGCGGTTCGGTGAGATCATGCGGGTCCCGGTCGGCGATTCGGGCGTCATCTCCGACGCGAGTTGTTAAGTTTTGTTGATGAAGTGAGGGGAATTGACCTGACCAAACGCGCACGGTTCTTCGTTTGATTTTTCAATTTAATTTTCTGGGATAGTTACCTCTATGCCCCTGTGGTTTTGCATAATTGTCAAAACACACCTTGAGATTTAGTTAATTATTTATAACGATCTCTATTGTTATAGATAATTGCAATTATGCTTATGAAAATTCTGAAACAAGGAAACCCCTGATAAGAAGGGTGTAATTGTAATTATGTCTAAGCTCAAGGTGTGTAGTAATAATTGCATATGAATCAAACTGACAATAGAATGTGCAAAGGTGATCATCAGACCTCAGGGATTTCTTGGTAGTTATGCAAAATTTGAGGAGATGTAGAGGTAAATATCCCTAATTTTTTTTAGCCTTTCGTGTTCTTTTTCCCTTTTTCCTTTTTTTCCCCCTCTTTTAGGATGAGTTCAATGTTGACTTCAAATATATGGCCCATATTCTTATTTTCTATGAAGCATATTTAAATTAAGTTTCGCAACTAATTTCCAATGAGTTATTGAAGAATACTAGTGTAAAAGTATATCTTATAGAAATTTACTCTTTGGACTTTAACTACAATTTGAATTGTATATGAGAATCAAGACCAACTGCACTTGACCTATATTGGCATGACCAAAGATTTTAGATTTCATATAATATCAGTCAAAATTGTGTATGAGAAGTAAGACCAACTGCACTTGACCTATATTGAAATGACCAAAGATTTTAGATTTCATATAAGATCAGTCAAACTTGAACCACAATAATATAACCAAAACTCATTTATTTGACATAGTGAGTGATTTGAAACTACCAACAAATATTTAATGAGATAATAATAAATACAACCACCGATATAAATTTCATCTATACATCAATTACAATAACGAATAAAAGACATTTAAAAAAAAGAACCCAGACCGATTTTCTAGTAACTCGGGTCAATGTCTAAACAAAAAGCGTGGCAAAGCAAAAGAGAGCAAAATCTATAAGCAAATACCACAATGTCCACTCAATAGAACCAAAAGCTACTTGCACTCCAACCACAAAAACATAACGAATTCCCTATACAATGGAACCAATCTCCCAATTCTAACTTCTAACCCATAACTCTTTCCCCTCCCCTTTTCTCTCCCTTAACATGCATCCCTTGTCAACTTCTCATCAAAGAGGAAAAAAGAAGAAAAGCCTCTCTTTTCTTCTTCTTCTTCTTCTTCCTCCACAAAACAACCACAATGTACTCAAGTCCACCTCCCCCCAACTATGCCATGCTAGACAACAACCAATACTACCCAAACAGCGCCTACCCCGCGCCGGCCTACCACCGCAAAGCCCCCCATTACCCCTACTACCGCCGGAATTCATGTCTTTCGAGTTGCTGTAGGTGCATTTGTTGTTGTTTGTGTTTCCTTTTTTTCCTCATTTTTATTCTAGGTGTCCTGTTTTTCTCTATGTACCACTTTTATGATCCCAAGATCCCTTCTTACAAAGTTGAGGGCCTTACCGTAAAATCCTTTGACATTCAGCCTGATTTCAGCCTCAACACTGAGTTTCAGGTGACCGTTAGAGCTGAAAATCCTAACAAAAACATCGGATTCATATACGGCAACGATAGCACAGTCGACGTCATGTATTCCGATGCCAATCTTTGTAGTGGAAAGCTTCCAGCTTTCGAACAGGGCCATGAAAATGTTACCATTATGCAAATTGATTTGAAAGGGAAATCCGAGTTCGGGTCGGGGCTCCAGCAGGCTTTCATGAATAGCAGAAACAGTCACCAGATTCCATTGCTTGTGAAGGTGAAAGCCCCTGTTAGCGTTGTGATTGGAGAGATTCCGTCGAGAGAATTTAAGGTTTATGTTAATTGTTCTCTGGTGGTTGATAACTTGTCGCCAAACAAGGAATCTCATATATTATCGAAGGAAACCACGTTTTATATTGTGTTTTGATCGAGGTTCATGATGAAAAGGTAAGAAATCAATGTTTCTTGAGGATTTTCTTAAGACAAGAAAAGTGTTATTGCACTTTTACAACAATTGTTAGAAGGTTTAAGTTGTGCAATTAGGTTCGCACTTTAGTTAATCCAGGAGGATGTAATTATATTTCATGTACAAGCATGGAAGATCAATTGTGACCTATTTATGATACATGAGTAAGAGAAAGTTGGTCTAACGTAGATTATTTAATTTCAAGAGTTTCCCAAGAATACATATAATATTAGAAATACTATAATTTAAGGGATAATTGCCCAATATTCCAATGTCTGACCTTATTAAGAAACATTTTGTAACTTGAGAAATTACAATATAAACATCCATCAGAAATTTTTGATGGAATCCTGTCGATATAAACATAGTCGGCTTGATAAGATATAATTTAGCTTATTAACAAAAATCCATCTGATTACTGTGTGTTAATTAATTTTTAAATTGTTTTACTAGTGGACTTGCATGCCGTCGGAATTTAGTCTGTATATTTACCAAAAACTTATTTTGTAGAACTTCCTTCTTCTGATGGACTTCTCTTGAAAATTCATCAAAAATTTTACTAAATTGAGACATAATATTATAAATAAATCAAATTGTGTAAACATGCTATCCAAGTTTACAATTCACATATCTACCAATCGCACAAAATTAGGGGCCAAAATTGTTTCCCAAAAAAAAAAAAAAAAAGAAAAGAAAAAAACATTGAATCCCTCTTTGTGATGAGTCTTTCGTGACAAGAGCCTAGCGAGTTTTTTCCCCCCCAAAACTCAGCTATTAATGGCCACATGAATTCCATATGGCATTTTCATGTTGAGTATTTAACAGAAAAAGGGAAAAAGATGCAATGCGAGATTACTTTTTTAAATTGTGGGACTCAATCTGGAAAAAAAAAATTATATATATATAGCATGATTTTCAAAAACAGAGAAAAAAATTGAATATTAATTTAAAAAATTTGAGAAAGCAAAGGGCAAAATCTTAACTTACACTAGGAAAAAAATTGAAATGTTGTTTAATTTGCACAACATTGAACATTAATTAATTGTGTTCTCCACTTATTTTTGTTAATTCTGTCAGCTTTCCATCTGGAAATACTGCAACCACAGATGAATAAACGTTCAGTGTTGCCATAAAATTACAAAGTACACTTAAATCTAACCGCATGATATTTGTTGGTAATTTTAAGTACAATAAAATATATATTCCCTCAAATATTCAATGCTTTATTAAAAAAGACATAAATTGATATTATTTTTTAAGGGGGAAAAAAAAAAGAAAAAGAAAAAAGGAACATGACATTTACCTTAGGAAGAGTTGGGAATCAATGCATTTTTAATCTTGTCAATAGTGCAACTAATAAGATTGTTGGCTGCTGCAATAGATCCCATAGACAGCTTTGCATTCGGACTCGAATCAACTAAAACCTGTAATTAATGGAAAAAATTGGCTACGGATGAAGGTATGATGTTTATGTTTTATCCACCCAAAATCTATTTTTCAATGATTTAAATTTGGGAAAATTACCTCAACATCTCTGAAGTTCGATTTAATGGTATAAAAATCCAATTTGGCTAAAATCCAACACTAGAATATTACAATCACGTTCTTTGTTACTTAAGCATATGTTTGATAAATATGGGGTTTAATTGTAATGTACATAAATTTCGATAAGTTTTCCTTTGGATAAATTGCATTGAGTAGAAAATCTCATATGGAAAATCAATAGACACCAAGCTAACATGTGTTTTGAAAAATGATGCATTTTTGCCCCTCGTAGTGAAGAGATAGCGCGCTTCCTTTTCAGAAATACAAGAGGCTAATTTAGTCTTTATTTATTTATTTATTTTCAGAGGCTTTCTACCAATTTCATTTTCGTCACATGGGGTAAAGTGTAATGTACCATGTTTTTGTTAGCTTAACTAATGACTAAGGAGTGATATCGTAATTTTTCAAATTATGAAAGAAAATTTCTATTTGGATCAAACATAATGTAGTATTGAGATAATTAATTGCCTCTTTAAAAGTTTTTGTTTAAAAACAAAAATGAAATTACCTGAAGTGCCACAGTCAAAAGAGATCCTCCTGTTTCAGCTTGAGGAGGCAAGCCTCTTTCATGTCCGCCAGCCGGGCCGTCAGGAAGAATCGCGAATCCCGATGGAAGTAAGGGCACATAACTTGGATCTCCACCACCTAAAATCGCGTTCATAGAAACCACGTCAATTGGACCATAAACAACGTAAGACGCCGTTGGATCAGTACGACATTCTTGCAACATGGTCATCTTGCTCTGGCTTGAGTTGCCACCCTATGATCAAACACAAATTTCATCTATACTAATTAATAATTTAATTTTCATTTTTATACTTGTAATTACTCCAATGAAGCTACAAATATTAAAGATAAGACCAAACTAATGATATTAACGTCTCACCTTTACTTGATATATTGAGACACGGTTGCCTACTTCCTTGCCACTTGCAACGTGGGCTATTTCTTGGAAATCTCCTCCATTCCAAAGCATGTCCCACTTGCATTTGAAGAATTAGAAATAACATAAGACTTTGTCAAACATATTGTAGATGTAATGCTTTGTGAACTCATTAATAGGTTTCAATAATACGAAAAATAAGCATAAAAGGCCATAGTCATTAATTTGTGTAGTTACATCTTGGTATTCCAATGGCCAAGGATGCAAATGAGCCGAGGAATTTGCATCCGAGGCTTAACTATTTTTTTTATTATTTGCTTTGGGATTGAGCTCAAACTCTAAATGAATGTACCAAGTCAGTTCGATGAGCTGAAGAAAATTGGATCAAGCTCAGATCAATTCGTCTTGTATTCAAACTTGAAAAGCTAAATCATTTTAGAAATGTTTTAATTTAACTATTAATTTATCTCCATGTATGCGTGTGTATTAGAAAGATGAGCTTGTGAGTCAAGTTCATAAATCTATGATTAACAATTATTTGGATAGGTCCAAACTCGAAATTTATAAAAATTAGGGTCAATTTAGCTCAAACATGAATTTTTATACTCAAGTTCAAATACTATCCAAGCTAACTCAGGATTGTGATCAATTTGGTTCATCAATACCTACTTGGATATTCAATATAGAAGACTTGGGGCGGGTCCGAGGGGACAAGGAACACACAAAAGAGATCGAAGGTTAAATCATGTAGTTACCTTCTTTCGAGTACTATGATCACGCAAAAAATCAAACACTCGTTTTGGTGGAATGGGAAGCCAGAAAGAAGTTGCAATATTGAGTTGAACTCCAAATGGCATGCTAGGATCATCCACATTCTTTCGGGTCATAACTTTCACATTGTCAGTTCCATTCCCGGATAGGGTCGTCCACGCGTTTGAAGTAGAGGCATTTACCCCATAGCAAAACCTGGTCACCATTCTTTCTGCTAGCTTCAACATGCTTTCTACGCCTTCTTGGTTTGCGAACACTTCAAAATAAAATAAATATTGCTATTATTGACATAAATGAAAATCTCTTAAAAAAATTAATAAAAAGTATTAATGATAGTCGAATTTTGATTTCGTCATTAGTGATGTTCTATAAGTGACATTAATTATTGTTTTGCCATGATATAGTTCAATAATGACAAAAGCTAGTATTCTAAATTGTCAGTATTGACTATTAGTAGCGCATATATAATAACAATCTACTAACAATAAAAATCTTGTCATAAATATTGCAAAAGGTTTTTCGTTGTCGTTTAATTGTCAATATATATATATATATTTCTAGTGATCAGTAATGACAATATAATTAAACACTATTCTTGTCGCTATTAAGTATCTTTGAAATCATTGTTGTGACAGATTAGGAAAAGATTTTTGTCATTTATACTAAGGTGGTATTTGCAACTAATTTTAACAATCACTTATGTGATTATGAGCTGCTGAAAATTGTTTTTGAGTATTTAAAAATTTTGCTTTTGCTGTAAGTTCTTTAAAAATAATCAGCAACAATCTATAATCTCATAAGCAGCCTTAGGGTTGCCTATGAGGTGTTGTAAGCTATTCTTATAAAAAAATAAGTGATTATAATTCCAAACACTACAACTTTTTTGTTAGTTTACAGTAAATTATTTGATAGTTTTCAAACACCAAATATTTTTTATTATAATTCGATTTTTTCAACTTGCAGCAAAAGTAAGTTATTATACTTTTACATAATTTATTGCAAATACTTTCTAAATATAATTAGTGATGAATTTCATGGTATCAGTTAATATATTGTCACTGATAATTTTTTTTTTTTTTTTTTTTTCGTAATAGTGAGATTACCTAAGTTATTTACTTCGTTTGAAGAAATTTTTGTTGCAGCTGCCAATATTGCGGCACGTTGAGAATGCCCGTCAAGAATTGCAACCCAACGTTTTGCCCCGAAAGCTAGACCCGCAGTAATCAAAGGCTTGTATAAATTGTGAATTCCTCGGTCTTCTACTTCAACATGCTCAACCCATGTAACCTATACATATGCACATACATCGATTTTCGTAAATAAAAAATAGTAAGGTTTACTATAAGCAATATTATGAATATATATGTTGCCAATACATTGTAAAATTTGGCTTGATTATGATAACACCTCTCGTAGTTTGGAAAAATTATAATAAAACCACTAGCGTTAGTTAAACTGGGGATCAGAAACTTAATAGAGCATAGTTGTAGTTTCAGAAATTATAATAACACTCCATTAAATTTTTCATCAGTTAAATTACAGGGGGTATTTTACAATTTTTTAAAATCATGAGAATTCTTGCGATAGTTAGATCAAATCTTAGACCCATTGAGATCGATAATCATCCCATAATATAAATATTGTTTAGCAAGTACCTTGGAATATCCATTTCTCATATCTTGAACTACGACACACGATGGCCTTCTCCGACATGTAACGGGCGGAGGAGAATACTGCAAGTGGTCGAATGAAACATCGACGACAGCCCATGTACCATCCATATGTTGTTTACAATACCTTACAAAGTAGCTGTCGCGAACGGGAACTAGTGGTGAAGGAACATGAAATTCTGCATTCATCTACAAATTAATACTAAATTAATTTAAATAATTACAATTAGAGAGGGTTTTTGTCGTTTAAGACATGAATTAAAATGTCGAATGACTAAGAAATTAGTTGTAATTAAGAGACAACTTAATTATGGGATAATTACCTCTACAACCCCAAAGGTTTAGCATATTGTCAAAACACCCCTTGAGATTTGAATAATTATTATTACAACCCATACAATATAGTTCAACGAATGCATAATTACAATTACACCCTTAAAATTATGCATATATTACAATTACACCCCCAAAATTATGTATATATTACAATTACGCCTTTTAACTTATGCATTATATTACAATTATGCCTTTTAACTGATGCGTATATTACAATTACACCCCTTTCTCCACGAAGTCTACTTGTAATGTTTAGGATTTTTATAGGTTGTAATAGTAACTATCTAAGTTCGAGGGTGTAATGATAATTATCCAAACCTCAGGGGGTGTTTTGATAATTATACTGTATAATCTCGGGAAGTGTTGAGGTAATTATCCCCTTAATTAGTTGATCATATATGTATATATACCACTTGTAGAGCTTCATTGTAATTTCCTCCAACCCCGCATGAAATGATCTCCAAGATTGTTGCTCGTGAAACTACACCAGAGAACACATTTGCCCATTGGTCCTGCCAATAATAGTTCACATAGTGAGTTGAGAGGGTTGGTTATGCTAGATTTAATTCAATTTCCACTGAAGCTTTTTTCCGTAAGTCTTGATTGCATTAGTTTGGGGAAAAGCAATAGAATTAGATTTAGCAAAATTATCTTGTATTTAGTGTGTAATTACATCAACATCCCCTAAAATTTGATCTAATTACAAATATGCCGCATATGATTTGCACTGTCATGGTCAAACCCACTATTACTTAAATATGATGGATTAACAACAAGTGTGTTACTACTATTTCAGCTAATATGTTATAATATCTTTAGGCTGACTGTCTGTTGTGGTATAATTACACAGATTTGTTATTTTATTTTATGTTTTTCTTTCGTTAGTTGAACTAACGGCAAAAGATGTTACTATAATTTTTTAAATTATAAAGTGTTTCATTAGACCAATCTAAAGGGTGTTGAGGTAATTATTTCTAAGTATAAATATGCGTTATTAATATTTTCTAAACTTAATTCTTGAAGTTTGAGATCTAACATACAAGTTTGGCATGTAATGTGAAATCGCCTAAAATACTTTCTGAAAATATTACTTTTAGCAATAATTTAGAAAATTGTGTAGTATATGAATAATATTGTAAATACTCCGTTGAGAAATCTATTCATATATAATTGTAAAGGCACTACAAAAAGACTAAGACTACAAGAACATTGCTAAGAAATTAATTTCGTAGTGGATGCCTAATTTTTCGATAAGGAGGATTTAACATTTCCAATAATTAAGTTGAAAAATAGTTAAGACATACCACATCCATGAGAATCTCAACAACAGCTGCAGAATTCATAGCAACAACAACACTTTCCTTTGATGCTTCAGATTTGAATCCCTTCAACTTTGGCCCAAATATTCTTGAAAATGATCTCAAATATTCTTCTTCATTCAATAATGAAGTGTTGTGATCCATGCTTGGTAACCACAATGGTTCCCCTTGTAATACTATTCTCATTAGCTCATCCATTGCTGCAATCGCTAGTTCAATAACTATTGGCCTATAACTTTCGTTTCGTCGTGCGTCGTTTGTTAAGCTCTCCAGGTCTGTAGCTTCAGATGATTCCTTGAAATTTCCAGCACTTGCAAGACTAATTACATGAGGAGTAGTTGAAGAAGAAGTATCCATAATAAGGTTTGTGAAGGGCTTTCCGACATACTTTGTAGCTATTGCAGAAATGTGGTCAATCTACATTAAGTGAGAAAGGAAGAAAGAATTTAAGTGATCTGATATATAGCAACAACTAAAAGTGGGGTTCTTCACTAAACTATAATAAAACATGATCTTTACTTAAAAGAGAATTCTGTCACAAATTCAATGAAATCCATCACTGATGTGATTTTATGATGGAATTTGTTGCGTCACTAATTTATTAGTGTTTGTCTTGTTATTGATTAGTGTTAT
>JACFYI010003747.1:181043-194361 GCA_014898755.1 Handroanthus guayacan
ATATTTTGCATGAGATTATTCTTAATACATGAATTTGAATTGAGTAAGTAAAATCAATTATTTTTTTCCATAATTGCAAGCTACTTTTTCAGTTATGTTAGGTGTATTAGTTTGCTGCGTATTCATACAATATATATGATATTATAAGTTTTAAGTAAGACAATATACCAAAGATTCATAATTGATTTCTTTGATGAAAAATACATTCGTATGATTTTTTTTGGTTAATAATATAATTAGAAATAGAAAATAACTTGAATTAAATAAATTGTTTTAGTTTGAAATTGTACATAATTGCAACAAATATACATAGTTTGAATCATTAGTTCACATTTTCAACATTTTTACAGGAGGTTGTCAAGTTATCAATAGAAATAATAGAAATATTATTAGACTTAATTCTATCATTAATTATCTCTTGCTAGAATATTTAAATTATTATTTAATAACTATAATATGTTTTTATTTATGTAATTCCGAAGCAACAAAGCACTGGTTAGAAGGTAGTTTTAATATTAGAACTTGTACTGGCATTTGATAATATTTGAGTTATTAATATGAAGGAATAAATAATATAAAAAATTTTATTTTTTTCGAATTATGAATATTTAATTGAATCTTATCTATCAAAAATTTTAACCGATGAAAAATTCTAAAATTTAGATCGAATTTGAAATTAAATTTGATTAATTTAATTAGTATCTAAATATTTATGATAAAACAATACTTTTCAAAACCTGCAAGAAATGATTTCTATGTAAATATATTATGATATCCTAGATGTCTCATAGGATAGTTGGGTAAATGCAAAATTATTCTCTATTATTCTCCCATATTAATTTTGTGCAAGACATAATTTATAATTGATTTACTCTAAAATAATAGAACTAATATTGGTATAAAGTATGAAAGCTTATGTACAACTAACTTGTCATTATGTAATTTACAACTAACTTGTCATAAAATATTAAAAAAGAGAGAAAATTATGAATTAATTACTGTGAAAAATTACGTTAGGGAGGAAAAAAAATAGATCAAAAGTATCAAAGGTGTTTCAATTAATGGGTGCGGGACTCGAGATGGGATTTGTTTATTCAAAATTGTGGCTGATGTTCATTTCGTGAAAGAGCCAACCAAAAATAAAGAAAATGAAAATAGGGTGACTTTTTGGTCCACCCCAAAGATGGGTCCCATCACAAGTACAACTCTCGATAATTTCATGGTACAGAGAAGCATATCCAATTTCATGTTATGCCAATTCTGCAAGGGCCAACCCAAAAAAAAAAAAAAAAAGGAAAAAAAATGAAAATATTGATTTTTTGGTCCACCCAAAAATGGGTCCCACCACAGTACAACTCTAACTGCAAAGAGTACAAAGAAACATAGCACAATTCCACCAAAATTGCATTATTTAAGAAGTTGATGGGACAAGAAGAAAGTAGCAAAAATAATGCCACGGGCAGCAGCACTGTTGCCACGCGCAGCAGCACCTGATAATATATAGGTAATATATATACACACACACATTTTTCAATCTTTTTCTTAATCGCTCCAATAGTTTAAGATGGATCTAATCAAACGGGTCACCCGCTTCCATTTTCGGGTTCAATGGGTTGACCTAAAATGTAACCCAACCTTTTATTATTATTATTATTATTTTGTTGGATCAGACTAAATCCGAAAACATCAAATATAATTTTTTTAGGTGGATCAAAAGATCTTTAGGAATTAGACATTCTTTTTTCTTGGTAGATGTATGTAATATATGTATATATGTATATATATATATAATTGTGAGTAGGATTTTGCTTTATACGGATAGAGGTACTTAGGGTAGATCATGGAAATTTTGAGCACACGCACTTATTAAGCCATATGATTAAAGAAGGGGCATTTTGGGGATATAATATTGACCATGGGCATTATGGGAAAATGACTCGAGAGAATGCATGTTTTCCCTAGATGGAAAATGTTCTCAAAAAATATAATTAAACTAAGCGCAGTATGTTGCAAGATTTTCTAGAAAAATTAAGTATTTGTAACTTATTTTTAAAATTTTTACAATTTTTTTTTTAAAGATATCGATTACTAACATGCATCTGATAAATTTTTAAATCTTAATCTATCCGTTCGCCATCAAAATATCCTTTTTTTCTTTTAATAATATAAGATTTAATATTTTATACATTTCAAACACTATAAGAAAATACTCTTTTACTAATAGAAATTTGAGACTGAAAGAATTTCATTGAAAAATGGATTATATTTATAACAGATTTATGATAAATCCGTAATGGATTTGAAAAATGAGCAAAATATATAAGAACGACATTTGTAACGAATTTGCAATTAATTTCTATAACAAGTTGTTAGTTTGTGATGGAAAATTTCATCACAAAATTTAGATCTATGATGGATTTCGATTCCATCACAGAATTAATTAGCAACAAAGCATATATTAATGAATTTATAACAAAACAATTTGTGATGAATTTCTTAAATTATAATGATTTCTTAAATAATAATTATTTTAAATCTATTAAAATATAAAAAAAGATTGAAAAAAAATAAATTAAACAACACATTAATATTATTGACTTCATCTAAATATGGGATAATTACCTCAACAATCCCTGATGTTTGCTATAATTATCAGAACACCCCTTATAATTTGAATAATTACCATTATACCCCCTTATTACAATAAACCTCATGAAAGTGTAATCAACATTACAAATAGATTCCCTACCATTGGATTAATGTTAGAGGTCTAATTGTAATGTTTGTTACACTTTCGAAAAGTATAATTACAATAGAATGTACAGCGTGCACTAATAATTATTCAAATCACAAGAAATATTTTAATAGTTACGACAAACTTCAAGGAGTATTTGAGGTTATTATCCCTCCAAATATTACTTGAAGTGCTACCCAAATTGGGACGAGATTCTCTATTCCAAAATGGTGTTTCATCTCCTATTTCATACTTTAAATATATGCTACGTGTATTAAATGTTTTCTTATAAAAATATTTAATAATAAATACAATACACGTGATATGTATTTAAATGTATGAAATAGGATATGAAACACCGTTTAGAATATGAGATCCCGTCCCACCCAAATTAGGCCTAACTCGGAAAGTTATTTCAGGGCAAATCAGTAGTGAGATTTGCCGTGTTTCCCTGCTTCCAAACACATGTATCTGTGGGGGTGGCTTAGAGTAAAAATTAAAGTGCGCACGCATATTGCCAAAATCACGGAAATTCAGAAGAATTCAGATCTTCTTACAGTATTATATCACATGTCTATAAAGTAATGTATGTACTCTTTTTTGTCTCGTCCATGTTTTTTCCAAATGGACCTTCTTTCTTTCTTCCTTTGTCTTCCTTTCACTAAGCAAAGAAAGGATTATGTCAAACTACAGTAGGATTAGGTTCAATTCATTCATTATTAATGTTGAATTTGAGAAAAAGATGAATGATTAAGTTATCTACCCTTGTAATCATATGATTAACATAATTAATTACATTGCATTCAATCCACTATCTGATGCATTAATGAGATTAGCCCATCGTTACAACCAATGGTAGAAGATTGTTTAAAAAAAAGGGTAAATTGCAATTTATCCCATGTGAAAGTGAAAATTTACAGAAAACCTGTAAAAAAATAATAGCCATTGATACCTCTTGTGATTCTTACAATCATGTACTATACTCCATTTCATTCGGCAATGTGACGCACTCTCACATTTTGTAGCTAATTTTATTATTTTGTCATTTGGAATGTCATTTTTGTCATTTGTAATGTTATTTTTGCCATTCGTAATATTATTTTGGCCCTTTGTAATACCCAAAAATATTTGACTTGTTGCTTAAAGTTCCTTTCATTAAAAGAGGAAGCAATGGAAGAGCAAAAAACGAATTAACAACGAAAAGAAAAAAAAAACAATTACTATTAAGTTTTAATGCTTATGAGTACTATATATTTACATAGTGCAAAAATAGTATTAGACAGGCCAAAATAACAAAATTAACTACTAAACATGTGAGTGAGCCACACAATCTGAATAAGGGGAGCATAATGTATGATTTTTTAAATTATAAGAGTTCTACTGCCTATTATTCTTTATACATGATTTTTTTTTTTTTTTTTTTTTTTTTTTTTTTGTGCACACATTTTCTGTTTCACATGCTATTTACCCCAAAAAAAAGAATAAAAAAAAATCAATTACTTGAGGTAAGTTGATTACTTTTTGCCGACACTTTCATCTTCCACTCTTGCGGAGGATGAGATATTCCACGTTCGTGTTTGGGATGATGGACATTTAAGATTTTTATGTTCGAACATAGTAATTTATTTTTGAATGATACTTTTCAATACTATACAACAAGCTCTTAGTTAATACTAGTATCTATTGCACACTCGATGCATGTGCATAAAATAAACAAAATATTATATATATATATATTAGGCTATAAAGCATACTGTACATATTTAATAATTAGAGTGTGATTAGTATTTTTAATGTAACACATACATAATTTAATATTAAAAGAAAATTAGATTGTAAATGGTTATTAGAGCAAATCAAGATTCAGGACATCTTAAGAAGAACACATGAAAACATACTATGAAAAATAACTACTTTTTCAAACTTAATATATAGTATAGATTTTCAAGTAATCAATGTAAAAATGTATGAAATTTGTAAGGGAGCTAATATTCACATTGCAAAAAGTGATATTCAACTTCCATCTTAATTTTGTTTTTAGACAATTGACCAAGTTGCTCCTTAGTTAATCTCTATGTATTTTTGAAATAAATGCACCTTTCAATAATCATTTGTAGTGAAAATATTTTCCTGTAATTCGTCACTTATGGTGGATTGGAATAATTTAATACAAAATTTTTCTTTAAATGTAGTTTTTCTTTTCTTTTTTTCTTTTAATATCTTAAGCAATTGTGTACAACATTTTTTCATATCTCATTATTGTATTATTTGCATCTTTGATGGCAAATTAATAAATGACATTTTATAAGTATCATTTTTACTAAAGCTCTAATGTTAAACAGAATATTAGAAATCTAATATTGATTGAGTCTTAGAGTTCTAGGGAGAAACTCATGCAAATGAAAACATTAATGTATCCTAAATTGGATAATTTATTTCCTTAAGTTGTAAAACTTATTCAATCCTTTTAAATTTACATTTTTATTATTTTTTAACTTTAAAACAATAAATTTGTAGTCATTAATTCACTATGAAATATCTAAATAAAAAAACAAGGAATTTTGAAATTATTATTTAGCAATGAAAATAAAGGAACAATGAAGAAAGATTTTCGCATTGGCTAATAATAGGAAGTAGTATATAATATTTCTAACAGAACTAGAACTAAGAAAGGCATTATTTACTACTTAAAAAAAAAACAAAACAAAACATTTTTCTCAAAATTAATGGATAATCTTCCCAATATGTCGGTGCCAATATCAATTCTCAATTATTTGTAAACATTTTTACTCTTATTCAAAATTTAGTTATATATATATATATTAATCTCATAATTTTTAAAAGAAGATAATAATAATAATAATAATAATAATAATTTACTATAGTAGTTATTATCGTCACGGTCATGATTAATATTAGAAAAAGAGGATCAATTAATTGTGAACCATAGATTTTTTACCCCTATTTTTTTATGTAGTGTGTTTTACTGACAAGTTTCTTATAGGATCCACCTTCCCAACAAAAAAATCATTCCTTGCTGTGGAAAAGCTGTTCAAGTTGAAAAGCATAAAGGTTGAAGGAAATGCACCTTCTCCTATTAGAAGGGTACGGGACTCCTTTTCCTACGCAATTTCCTACGATATTTAATCCTTACACCTAAGTTTTATTTGATCCCAATTCTTTTAATTCGGGAATTCTATGAACGAAATCGTACCATTTGTCTAAGATCTTAGATCTTATTAACTAAGATAATAAAACCCATTTATCCAACAAATAGAAACCATCCTCAGCCTTGGTGGTAAAATTTAGCGAGAAAATTGCTCAGGAAATACTACAAAATTATTGATTTTTCACAACCAAAAGTTTAATAGTTGTGGTGGAAGCAGTAACTAATAATGCAAAATTAACAGTTGTGGTGGATGTAGCAGCCAATAACCCAAAAAATCGTGGTGAAAATATCATTTGCTGTAACTATATTGAGGTTAAAAACATCCACAACTGTTGTATACTATGATAGATTTTTCTCTACCCTCACATAAACCACAGATGATTGCCGTGATGAAACTGTAACAAATGATTTTTCGCCACCATTTTTTCCTATTAACATCAATTTTTTGCCCTGACAATTACTCAAATTTTTTGTAGTGAAAATATTTTCTCTTTAGATGGCTTTTATATTAATTTTGAGTATTAATATATGTATATATATAAGTATATTTTGATCTGTTTCATATTCTTAACAGGATTTTATATATATCTTCAAAATGATTATATTCAAATTTACCATCAAATATATGAAAGCTCAGTCAAATCAGAATATTGTCCCATCAAAATGACGAGGATTTTGTCTTCTAGAATGCCGTTCAAAGTGAGATAGAAGGATCAATTTATAAGTTATTTAAAAATTATTGACTTTTTCAATTCAGGATAGGTTCGACTTCCTCAATTTAGGACACTTCAAATTTAGGACAAGGACTTGGTGCTATCAAAAGAATCATTAAGGTCAAACAGGCCCCTCCCTTGTGAACTTGTTGCTTGTTGTAATTGCTAATTAATGCTGGTTAGCATGTAGTCTCTAAATTATAGGCTGAACTTGTCCATGGCGAAATACCAGTCGGTAGGGGTCTGAGGATCTTACAAAGCACCTATATATGCCATAGCTGACAGAGACCAAGCATCCTTGAATTTTGGTATAATTATCAAAATATTTTTCAAAATTTGGCTAATGTGTAATTACAATTATACTCTTTAATAATTCTAAAATATTATAAGTAAAAGGGAGTGAAATTGTAATCATGTGTCAACCCAGAAGTGTAATTGTAATTGTCCGTTAACTAATCTAATAGTAAAGAATGTACTAATAATTATTCAAATAGGATTGTTTTGACAATTATGCCAAATCTGAAAAGGTGTCCAGGTAATTGTCCCTGTAGTTAAATTCTTATGACATAGACATACATATATTCGTTTTCAGTCATTTTATTGTAATAAAGTAAGATTACAAGTTATCAAATCGAGTTTGGAGAATTTAGGGTACTTCAAGTTAAATCCATACACCTTTTCTTTAGGGTTCAAAACCATATACCTAACTACGTAGAAATACTTAGTTCTATATTTCCCTTTGGAATTTCATAAGACTATCTCCTACTTTCGTAGTGTTTTAAAAGATTTTATTTATTTATTTTTTTTAATAACATAAACGGAGAATATATAGAAAGCAAAATTTATATGCGGTTTTGTTTTCAGACGAGACAAAATTTTACTAGTATATATGTTTTCATTTAAATTTTTATGTCATATATAATTCTTTTACATACAATTAATAATTAAAAAATATATGTGTTTATATTAAAATAATATTAAAAAGGTAATTATCTATATTTTTCATTGATGTAACGATGCTTTGAAAATGATTAAATTCTTTTAGTAATATTATAAATTAAGAATAAAGTATTTACTTATATCTATTCTAAAATTACGAATAAAACCAGACGCTAAGATCGACTTCCAGACGTGGAAAGAAAACCAACGAGCTCAAAACTTCTTTATTATTATATATTATTAATTTATTATCTACTTACCTCAAAAAAAAAAAGAAAAAAAGAAATTTGTTACCAACTTCACCACATAAAAAGAAAAGGTTGGATTTGACTTCGTATTAGTATTTTTTTTTCTAATACAACACGGAGGAACAAAAATGAACCAATCAGCTTTAGCCAGCACATAGTACGGACGCAAATAGCTTTTGAAGGGGTTCTATATGGTGCACTATGGTGGTCTCCGTACCATGAGGCGGTGCTCTGTGATTGGCCAATTTCGTAGTTGCATCCAGCATGATAGTCTGAACAAATTCCCACTATCATAATGTCAAACCATAGGACTCGTTTCGTGCCGCGTACGCTCATCTCCTGCTGACAAATCAAAGACTATCCGGAGCAAAAGTTATGCTAAAGTACCTTTGATTTGGATAATTTTCTTTAAAATTTATATGTAATTGCTATGAGTACAGGAATCATTCTAAAATTTATCTGAGTATCCAACAGCTTTGAATCCATTTTCAATTAAGGATTAGAATGTAGCACAAACTGTTTTCGACAAATGGACGTTGCACCAACTAAAGTCATCGGTCCCGCAATTGGGCTAGCGAAAATTTAAAAATTATACTAATTTAGATATTGATTAGAAATTATACTTTTTTTTTAGGGGATCGTTTTTAAACTTAGAGGGTGTTTGGGTGAGCTTATAAGCTCTACAAAACATCTTATAAGATGTTTAGGAGCTTATAAGATGTTAAGGTGTGTTTGGTTAAATTTTTTTAAAAAGATCTTATTAGCTCCCAAAATAAGATGTTAGGAGCTTATAAGCTCTTTTTAGAAAAGTAAGGAACTCCCAACTTATTTGTAAGATCTTAACATCCATCTTTATTTTTAACCATTTTAATTACAACATTACCATTACTAACATCTTATAAGCTAAAATGTCTTATTTTATCCAAACACTTTAACAACTTATTTTTAAAATAAGATCCAACATCTTATAAGCTCTAAAAACATCTTATAAGATGTAGGAGCTTATAAGATGTTTTAAATAAGCTTAGCCAAACACCCTCTTATTTGAGTACCCCTGTGACCTTGAACTCACGTTTGATCCAAGGTTAGGATATATAGCACAAACCGCATTCACCCAAGAAATGTCGCTCCAACTAGGGTTACAAGCCCGTGCCATTATACTTATTTACACATTGATTAAATCAAGCATGTTAGTCAACTTCATTTGGTTTTGCTTTGATTTTATTTTGTCGTTTTACTAAAGGTAAAATATGATAGAAATTTGAGTTCCATTTATTAATTATTAAATAAGCACATGAAATGGGATAATTGACAAAGGCGGTAAACATGAACAAATGAAATTTCATTCAACCACGACGCTTGGGTTTGAGACATAATTTAAAACGGCGTTTTTTGGCAACTGAACATTTCTTGTATTTATAAGGGAGTAATATCTAACACCCAATGAGATTTGACCATTACTTAAAAATTTATTGTGATTTTAGAAAACTACAATAATATGCACCAGCTTAATTTAATTTACGAAAAATTTAGCGGTGCTCGTGCAAAATTATAATTTATAATTACATTCCTTAAAAATATAAGATATTAATTGAAACATTATAAATAAATTTCTTATTCAAGGGTCTACTTATGACAATATATGAGCTTCACCATGTTTTTTAAAAGAGTTGGGAGAGAAGGGAAACAAATTACGTAAAATATTTTTATGGGTTAAATACACTTTACATCATATCTTATTCTCCTCCCCTAAACTATTAAATATAACACTTACTTCGTTATGTATTAAATGTCTGGACAAAATTATTGTTTGTACCACATGTGTTTATATATTTTTTAATATATCTTCAACATTTTATATCCTAAGTTCAATTTAAAATTCTTTATTAGCTAAGAAAATATTTTTAAATTAGATTATACAGTAATTTAAAGTTTATCAACTAAGGTAAATAAGTTCTCTCAGGATAAAAAAAAAAAAGAAAAAGTAAACTAAGCTAAACAAGTACAATGACACACAAAATATTAAGAACGAAAAAATTACTTTGATCATATATATTTAAAAGAGTTATTAACTATGAAACATAATTAATTGCACCTATTTTATATATGCACGAATAAGTGCATCCCTGTTTAACTTATATATGTTTGTTCAATTAAAAAGTATATTAAAATATATTAAAATATGTTAATAAAAATATAACTATCTATACTATATATAAAGAAAGCAAAAAGGCCGAAGGTAGTTATTTTTCGTCTGTTATGCTACATGTACAAAATTAATCCTGTTACAAAATATAATGACAAAGTAGTTATAAAAAATAAAAACAATATATTTTTCTTTAATTTTTCTTTTTTAATATTTATTTTTTTATTTTATTCTTTTCTCCTTATACTTTTCTTTTTTCCAACTTTAGTGTCTTCAAATTTATCTTTTGGTCATATTATTCTATATAATAAAATATTTTTTATTATTAAAAATAAATAAGTATCTATAATTTTGTAAACCAAAAAATTTAGTCACACGCATCGAGTGTGCCATAATTACTAGTTCACATTAATCTAGAAGAGCCCAAGATGTATTTAAATCAAATAGTTAAAACTTAATTTTTAAATTCAAATAATTAAATTAAACTTTTAATTTTTAATTTTCATGTATTAATTGTACTCATCTCTATGTAAGTTGCAAAATTTATCTTACTCTAGCTCGCATTAATTATAATTTTTATAATTAATAAAAAACTTGAAATAGTTTAAACACATAAAACATAATAGAAATATACAAATACACCACACATATAATTCAAACAGGCAACTGTTACATTTAATAGTTTAGCAATGTTGTTAGTGTCCCACATCGGGTAAGTCCTGGGTTTGAGACTTGCATATAAGGGGTGTGTATTCCTCCCCTGGATAGCTAGCTTTTCAGGGTGAGTTCTGGCCTCCCCCTTGTAAGAAATGTGAATCAGGCATGGCATATAATTCAAGAGTATAAAGTGTATTGAACCCTATTTGTATTAATCCAAAAAGGGTAAGAGATAAAAGAAACCAATATAGCGACGATAAGAAGGGGTAAAAAAAAAAAAAGAAAAGGAAAGAAAAAAAAATCAATAATAACGTCTAGAAATCGACCATGAGCAATGTTACACTTTGGAAACTTGACCTTCAGTCTTGACTTTGAGTTTGACTCTATTAGTTGTTATATCTAATATTTATATATGATTCAAGCAAATAAAGATGAAATTAAAGAAAAATAAATGATATGATATATTTTTGTATTGGAGCCACAAAGATAGTTGGTGTTAACAATCATAATTTTCTCAAGTTTTTCTTCTTAGGTTCTCATATTTTTGTTAATGAAAAGAAAATTTTCATCAAGTTCCTTTTATGTTTATGTTTCTTAATATTTTCACTAATAATGAAATAATTAGATCCATTTTTCTATCATCCTTTTCATTTTCTTTGTCAAAATTCTCACCTAACAATTAATTAAACAAAATAATTCAAACAATCTAAATATTCTACATCGGAGAAGGAAAAAGAAGGAAAGAAAATTAAATGGGTAGATGGAAAGAAAGGACTCGCAGTTGAGGATTGAAAAACAAATCAAACTACATACTTGACAAACGAGATCAATCATTAAAAGCTCCTTTGAATTTTGTCATAAACCTAATAATCAAATTTGAACACATTTCTTCTTTAGGTAAGACCTAAATCTCGTATGGAGCTCAACTTAATTAATTAAAAAAATAATATACCGTATGTGTAATGAAATCAAGATAGTCGAGCTCAACTAGTGATCAACTTGCTTAAAGTTTGTTCAGACTTGAATTGGTTAACAATTAAACTAATTTCAAATATGTTTGAAAAATATAATACCAAACATACACGAAACACAATAAATAATATCAACTCAAATAATTTTAAAAAGGGAAAGATAAAGGAAAAAATCCGATTCAAGGCAAGACAAATTGCGCTTTATCTAAAATAGAATTTTGCCGCTGCTTAGATATAAAGAGAACTGATGTCTACTTCCAAGGTACAATAGACTTTTAAAAATTCTTTACGTGCACTCGAATAAGAATCTTCACGAACTTAATAATCTCACAATCACCTTATTGACGAAAAAAATATGCTTATACAAAGTTTGTAGAATTTTTAAAGAAATAATAAAGAGTGTGGGGAAAATACTTGGAAACTATAAGGGCATAATCTTTAAATCTCGACAAAAAACATAAATAAACTTTGTACAACAACATTTTCGACTGAACTCGATTCATTGCAGTTCCATTTGGGAACAAAGAAAAAAGGAAAAGGAAAGGGAAGGTTGGAGTAAAAGCAACGGAAGTAGAAGAACAAAAAAAAAAGTTAGCCGCGTGGGACCAGATGCAAGCGGCAATACAGACCAACCAAGATGTTTCTACACACACGCCAAATCTTTATCTCTTCTCTTATAAACCCATACTTCCCCTCCTTTTCTCTTCCCTACACCTCATAAATCATCCTGTGCTGCCTTCTCTTCTCCAAATCCTCACCTTCATTCTTTCTCTCTATAAAAACCCAATTTGGAATTCGCATCTGATTTTCTGCAAAGCCGCTCGCTCTCTTACATCTACATATAACATCTTAGTATCTCACATTTGGGATGGATTATTTCAAAAATTTATTTCTTCTTTTGTCTTCTCGACTTTGTTTTATGATTTCCCAGTGAATTTTAGCTTCTGGGTTTTCGAAATTTCTCTGATTTCTCAACTGGGTTTTTGTGTTTTTCTTTTTCACTCGTTTGTCGTTAGAACTATTGATCCATCCCAAAAATTTCCTTTTCTTTCTTTTTTTCTCTGTTCTCTGATTCTTTTCCTTTTCCCCCCTGAATTAAAGGGAGCGGGCGGCGATATAATTGTTTTCCAACAATGGATTCAGGTAAAGACAAAGGTAAATCCAAGAAACTTACTCAGATGGATTGGGAGAAAGACGAAGGCAAAGACCTGGAGAGACAGCAATGGAACCCTGTTTTTGATGAAGGTTCCATGTCAAACAGGCCTCTGAAGAAGGTCAAGAGCCCTGAACCCCAGGAAGATCCTTTTCCTCCTTCTTCTTCTTCATCATCATCTCAACAAACCGTACCAAATCCTTCTGTTTCTCTTCCTCAATCAATGCCTTTCCCACCTCCTTATTCCAACTTCGTCTTCCCCTTCGCCTTCGACAATTCTCAGCCATCAACTACAGTCCCATTGTATCAACCACCACCTCAACAAATGATATCATTCGCTCCGCCGCACCAGAATTTCTCATTCCCTCCGTACTTTGCAGCTGAGGCAGCGGCAGCAGCGCCATCGCAGCAGCAACTGATGCAGTACTGGAGCGACGCATGGAATTCAAGCCCAAGAGGGAGGATGATGATGATAAACAAACTGGGCCCGAACGGAAGGGCTTTACTTAGACCACCATTTTCGCCTCTTTCGACTACGAAACTCTACAGAGGAGTCAGACAGAGACACTGGGGCAAATGGGTCGCCGA
>JACFYI010003747.1:194461-204855 GCA_014898755.1 Handroanthus guayacan
TTTTTTTTTTTTGGGTTATATATATTTTTCCTGCTTTGTGTTGTCTGTCTCTGCTTAATATAGTAATGGTTGAATTATGACACTTGTTCTTTTATGTCCAATCATAACATCAAACAAAGAAAGAAAATTAATTATGAATTAAGATTGGTTTTTGCATAAGCTTTCGCAGTAATTAAAAAAAAAAAAAATGTCCACTCAAGTATACATCAATATATATACTTACCCACTCAACCATGAAAACACGTAATTTAGTCGTCTTTAGCTAATCGAGTTAGGACAGTGATTGAGATAAGTGTCATTGACATGTTGGAAATTATCCAACTAACAAAGAAATGTGTAAGCTATAAAGTCTTATGGTATTTGATAATATAATTTTTCTATTTTGGAGGGAAAAAAAAAGAAAAGAAAAGAAAAAAACTCTTGTTAAGATTTTATAAATCTATTCAAATGCTTTAACAGCTTATTTATAAAATAAGATTTGATATATTTTATGCTTCAAATGTTTTAATATGTTTAGTTGAGTACCCTTTTAGTGATTTTTAATTATGTTTCTTCAACTATATCAATTAATTAATGATTGTGTCTCGTACACTAAGTATGTTGAAAAATTGATTTTGTTAAGTTGGACATTGTTGAACTATGAACAATGGATTCCATTTAATATTAACACAAATACTTAAAATTATTGTAATCTAAACAGCCGATTCATGTCAGTAATATATTTAACCACTCAAAATTAGTTTCGAGTTAATCAAATATTAATGTTTGACGTAAACTACTTAAATTTATGTTAAAAGGAGAAAAGTTTAAAAATATCACTTCATTAAAGACCTGATTGGCTACTTGCCTGCTTGATAGTACACATTTTCAACAATTATGTCCATTCTAATATAGCATTTCAATAGCTATAAATAGACATAATGAATTGACTAATTTTACAAACTGAATTCATCAATAATCAAATAGATTCATATCTAGCGTTACATAAAGTATGAATGCCATATCCATCAATACGTAGATATATGTAGCATGTTAGTGCTATAAAGAATAATGATCCATTTCCATCCTTTAATAGATATCCAAATTTCAAATAATTCAGAGATGACCCCAAAATAACATTACGTTATATTATAACTTTACCAAAGGATAAAATGCAATGATACTTGATAGCAACGCAAGTTCCATTAATTAATTAATGTGACATACTTGGTCCACTTAATCTTTTGTAAGAAATAACTATCTTTAGTTGTCACTTATAATATATTAATTATTGAGGGAAAAACAATTAGAAGATAACATACATAATGGGCATGCGTTTCCAAATTTAATTACTGAATTAATAATTAATTGGGATTATAAAAATTAATGGGTGTGCAAGAAGTGGACCCATTAACCGGCCCATGAGATCATCTTAATTTCTTAATCGGGACGTTAAGGTAATTATACAGGATGATTAAGATAATGATATGATTAAAAATATTTAAGCTAATTAAAAAATTGGAAATATCTAATGTTGTGGTGTGATGAAGGCAGTTTGTCTTGTCTTGTACCTAATCACGCCCAACATTGATATCATGGGGTGGTGCGGCTGCGACATTTTTTTACTCTTATCCCATAGTTTGTGGAGAATATTTTTTTTATTTTATTGTTGGGCAAGGAACATTTTTTAGTAATTAGGGTTTTGGGATTACATGGAAAACAACCTAGGATGTGTTAAGGATGCATGCGAAATGTTGCTTGACTTTATTTGAGTATTTGAACGAGTTTAGATATTTTTGTGATGAAATATTTCATTAGTAAAGTAAGTCATGATTTTTTAGAGGAAATTATGTGCTCTTGAAAAAAAATGTTTGGATTTTTGTATATTAAAAAGTTAATATATTTCTAATTTAACTAGAAGAATATTACAAGAAAGTATCCTATCATTAACGTAAAAATTCATTATAAATCTAACAGCATCCATCATAGACATGATTCTGCGATTAATTTTGTTCAGACATGGTTCTGTAATGAATTTTGTTTAGTTAAAGATTCGTTAGTATATGCCTTGTCATTAGTTAACGAGTTTAGATATTTTTGTGATGAAATATTTCATTAGTAAAGTAAGTCATGATTTTTTGGAGGAATTTATATGCTCTTGAAAAATTGTTACGATTTTTGTGTATTAGAAAGTAAATATATTTCTAACTTCACTAGAAAAAATATAACAACAAAGTATCCTTTCATTAACATGAAAATTCATCATAAATCTAACGACATCCATCACAGACATGATTCTGCGATGAATTTTGTTCAGACATGGTTCTGTGATGAATTTTGTTCAGTTAAAAATTCGTTAGTATATGCCTTGTCTTAGTTAACTACATAATGGGATTAAAATCTGCCAAAAAGCTAATTTTTGTGATGAATTTTTCTATCACAAGCTCAAATAAAATATTATAGAAATTGAGTAAATTAATTGCATTTTTGGTCCATAACTTAGCCTGTTTTCAATTTTGGTCTCAAAGTTATGCACTTTCTAAAACTGAGTCCATAAGTCCATTTTTTTTATTATTAATTTCAGTACCGAATGGGGTTTCCATAGTGATTTAACAAAGAAGCACAACCAGTCATCAAGTTTAGGACCAAAAATCCAACCAAACCTAATTTATAGGACTAGAAATGCAATTGGCTCTTTCTCTTTACTGACACAACTTAATGGCCAGCTATGTTTCTCCCTTAAATCACTAACGGAAGCCCCTTTTGGGGTTGAAATTAAGAGAGGAAAAAGAAAAAAAAAAAAAGAATAGAAAAGAAAGGAAAAATACAAACTTATGGGACTCAATTTTGACAGTGTATAAATTTGGGACCAAAATCTACAATGGGCTAAGTTATGGGAACAAAAAATGAAATTTAATCTATAAAAGTTATGATAAGTTTGTCCTAAGTGTAATCATTCATATATATTAATTTTGCTCATTTTTTAATTCCGATAGTAACCTATCACAAAATATGACCTATTCATGATGAAATACCATCAGTCACAAATTTTCTGTTAGTAAATGATGCTTTCTTGTAGTGAAAATACTTTTTTGGTAAAGGTAAACTTATGATGAACAGGACTAATTCTGTGACAGATAGACAATATGTGTGATGAATATATGTGAGTGAATATGGACAAATTTAAAAAGTGTAAAAATGTATATTAATGAGAACACTTATAATGAATTTTTGACAAATATCTATGACACTTTTTTGATATGTTATGAAAATTTCATTAATAGAGTTAATCTTATATTCGTCGATTTTCAAGTACATCATAAAGCTAATTAATCTGTGATAAAATATATAACGATGAATTTGTAACGAAGCAAAATCTATCAAAATCATACTAATTAATTAAATGATGGATTTCATTTAATACATGATGTATTGTACCCTAGTAATGTTAATTTTCTTGTAGCATTTATTTTTAAGATTGCTTCTCTAATTTCAATCATATTAATTGTAAAGTGGTTATACTAAATCTTGCAAGTTTCAAACTAGAAATTCCAACAATTTAATCTGAAAATAAGATGTAATATCTTATAAATTTCAAAAAAGATGTCATAAGATTAGCAACTTATATAATTTTTGGTGGATAAATTTAGCCAAATTCCCTATATATTAACAACAAATAATATATGAACTAGAAGCTCATTTCCTATGATTGAATAGGGATACTTCATTAATGATTATTTACACAAGTCAAAGTGCATATCCTTTTCTGTGGAGCGAAATGCATTCGGATTAAAGGCTAAGGTCAGTGCCGTCCACAACTTGTTAGCTGAACTTTCGTTTTCAGTGTCGCTGGGAAATTTGACTGTCTGCGATTAATATAAGCCCGCTGGAAAAAGACTAAAAATGGCAAAATACAAGGCTTATGTAGGTTTATAGCTTCATGAGGCCCCTCCTCTATTGCGATTTCCCCATACTTCTAGAATTTTTCCTATCCATTTTTCACAGCAAAAATTACTAGATAGCACATTCTTCACTAATGAAAAAGAAAAAGGAAAAATCACGGATCTAATAAAATTCATTATAATTATGATTCTGCATTTCGTTATAAATCCACTGGTATACGCTTTGTCATCAATTAGCTCCATAAAAGAGTTGAAGTTTATTACAAAATTAACTTTAGTGATTGAATTTCTATTATAAATGAAAAAATTATACAAATTAATTAAAAGTTCATCATGAGCACAATTATTCATATATATTTTGCTCATCTTTAAATTGTTCAGAAATCCATTACAGATGTTGTAGCTTACTCGAGCTTGATAGGCTCGTTTAAAAAAATAATTTGATATATATATATATATATATTCTTTTACATATATTCATTAAGGGCTCCACTCTTTACATTCTGCACTTCATACCCCGCATTCTTTTAGTCCAAACAAATGAAATGCCCTTATTTACCCTATTTTTCATTTCTTCAAGGGAAAAATTGCCCGCTCTTATCAAACGCACTCTTAAACGTATTAATTAATATTTTTTTAAAAAGAGAAAAACTATAAACATGTAAAGTGATATTTTTAAAGCTGTATACAAGAGCAAACAAATCAAGATAAAAAAAGCACTAAGACATATTTTTACTATTTTTCTCTTTTCCCTTTTTATTTTTTTATTTTTTTTAACGATCACATTTCGACAATATAACATCTATAAGTATAGTATAAATAAGGCCATGGCTCTTCAAAGGGAAGTTATTGTTTCTGGTATAATTTTTTATTTATTTGATTTGGAAAATTTATATAATAAGCAAAAGAAAACATGTTTAAGTTATTCTTTTTTCTTTTTTAAGCAAGCCTTATTTATATTATTTCTTGTCGATGTTTATGTTGTTGAAATGTGATTGTAAGAAAAATTTTATTTTTGGTGAAAAAAAAAAGTGGAGGGTTAGTTTACCTAATTTAGAGAAAATAGAAAAATAGTAAGAATCGGTTTTAATGTTTTTCTTGTCTTAAGAATTTGTTTGGATCTGTATATAGTGTGAAAGAAATATTACTTATAGTTTTTTTCTTTTCTTTTTTTTTTAAAAAATAAACTAATATGTTTTAGAGCATGTTGATGAGAGAGCAGCAATTTTGTTCTTGAAGAAATGGTAAATAAAGCCTAGAATAAATAAGGGCATTTTGGTCATTTGAAATAAAAGAATGTGGGGAAGGGAATGCAGAAGATACACCCTTTATTAATATCTTATATGTTTATATATTTATAATATAATATATAATATATTTTTCAATAATAGCTTAGGCTTGCGAGCCTCAAGCCAGTATTCTAAAAGCTCGAACTCATCGCAACGTCGAGCTCGAGCTTGATTAGATTTGAGTCAAGCCAAGCTTTTTTTGACATGAGCTGGCTTCGCTCACCTTGCAACCTAGGGATTGAGTGGTCATTTGATTGACCTGACCATAAAGCGAGACAACAGTTGCGAGCGGTGATGCATCTAAAACAGGCACAATATGTGCAAAAATGCAGTGATCCTATCTATATGTCCAACATGAATTGCATTTAGTGAAGTTTATAGGTGCATTGGGACTTTGATATACTATTTAATGTGATTGCTATGTCCGCCACTGAAGTTTGACTATGTCATGGACCAAGTTGAGCTTACACACCTTTGAGGATCAAAGTGTGAAGGAGGTCAGACGCATTCGGGGACATAGCACAATGAGCCAACACTAGTCGATCTATCAATCTCAATGACCCAAAGCCGACTTCAGCCTAGCGTCTACAAGCACAAGGCCAGACTACTTCCTCAATGCTTTTAGGCAGGCCTTGACTATCTGTCTTCGAAGTTAATACAAGTCGATCATGTTTTCACAAGTAACTTAATAGATGCCTAAGTCAGATTGGGTAAAGCACACATGTAGCGGTTGGTGGATGCCACTTGGTTGGCCGAATGTTCCCCTATCAGCATGTGTACATTATCTCAATAAATGCATTGCATTAAAAAAATATATACAGTTTCCACATTATTAATTATAATATCACATATATTACATTCTGTTTAACAACTTTTATTCATATTATATGTATATAGTATTATTACTTTAGTAAAAATATTGTTAAAATTTAAATTCGAACATTTAACAAATCAAACTGCTTACATAATTTGCCTACCTCAAATTACAAATGTCAAAATGAAATTGTATCCATTTAATATTTTAATTGATTAAAATATTAAAATTTAAAGCAAATTCAGAAAGTAGGGATGACTTTGGAATGAACGTCATTTATGTCACATTCGATGAACAAAAAGAGCCCGATTCAAGCCCCAGTAGCCGAAGAACAAGATTAATGCTTCTGATTAGATAGAAAAATTTAATTCGGATTAAAATCCGCGAATTCTAACCAAAACTCGGACTACCAAAATATCAAGCCCAGTCCATAATCATCACCCGAAAGTGCCACGCTATTGGATTATTAAAAATCCACAAAATCAAGACAATAAATATCAAGAGAATCCAAACTCACGCCCTGATTGGACACAATCTGATCTGGAATACATCCATCCGTAATCCATGGCCACCTTATCCTTTTCCATTTCACTTCCCCTTATTCATGACAGCTCCTCTTATCACGCACTTCCTCTGAAAAAATCAAACGCCCAACCGGAAATACACATAACAAAGAAACTAATTGCATTCAAGAAAAACACAGAAACTTCTTGTAATTGATATTATGGCTCTCCAAGCAGCTTCTTTGGTGTCCTCAACTCTTTCCATTCCAAAAGAGGTAGGCTGCCCAGACCCTAGGCTCGCTTTAATTACTAAACTGGCAGCATTTTCTTTAGTTCTGTTTTGTGGGTTTTGATTAATTTTGATTTCAACGATGTTGTTAGAGCAAGGCAATTGCAGTAAAAGAGACATCATTCTTTGGAACTCCCTTGCCCACAAGTTTCAAAGCTGAATTCAGCCCTTCTTTTAACAAGGTAATGTCCAGATGACTGTACTTTCTTCTTGTAATTTTTACGTTATATGCTGTATCATTAAGCCAGTTTGTTAGTGTGCATATGTAGATTTCAGCCATGTTACTACATTTTTAGCATGGGATTATTAAGATTGTAATATTCGAATAGAACAGTTAGAACCCCTGGTAACAAGTGAGCATAGCTAATGAGGTGCTTACCAAGTGGTTGTTGGGTGTTTACGAATTAATAATTTAACAGTGGTAAGAATGAGTCCACAAGACATAAATCAGTTCCATTTTTAATCCACCTACGTAATTAGTGAAGATCTTTGTCATTTTACTGTATGATCATCTTATCCTTACAGGATTTAAGAAAAAAACTATCAGTTGGACCAATTAAGGCGCAAACAGCGGCTACGACTCCATCGATCAC
Source organism: Handroanthus guayacan (assembly GCA_014898755.1). NCBI lineage: Eukaryota > Viridiplantae > Streptophyta > Magnoliopsida > Lamiales > Bignoniaceae > Handroanthus > Handroanthus guayacan. The sequence continues at coordinate 201,831 of JACFYI010003747.1, forward strand.
TCAAGCTTCGTCTGAGGACAAGAAAACTCTGCGCAAAGGCAGTGTAATAATCACGGGAGCCTCCTCTGGATTAGGCCTTGCCACTGCAAAGGCTCTTGGTGAGACTGGAAAATGGCATGTCATCATGGCATGCCGCAATTTCCTCAAGGCTGAAAAAGCTGCTAAATCAGTTGGCATTCCAAAAGAGAACTACACTGTTATGCATCTTGACCTTGCTTCCCTTGAAAGTGTCCGCCAATTTGCAGACACCTTCCGATGTTCAGAGAAGCCATTGGATGTGCTTGTTTGTAATGCAGCAGTTTATTTGCCAACTGCTAAGGAGCCAACATTTACGGCTGATGGTTTTGAGCTTAGTGTCGGGACTAATCATCTTGGTCATTTCCTTCTTTCGAGGTTGCTGCTCGATGATCTCAAAAAGTCGGACTACCCGCAAAAACGCTTGATTATTGTTGGCTCCATAACAGGTAATAGTCTCAAGGGCTTCCTTACATTAAAACCTTTTGATGTTTGATCAGTAGTTTGGAATATTATAGTAACCTCCCCACCTTTAGTTATAACTGATGGAAAACGTAATGGAGTTTGTATAACATTATTAATAGAGCGCTATAAGTTGAAAACGGTAGACCCTTTTGTTAATTTAACATATTGAGTTTTGTGGGGGTCCAATTGTAATGTTATAAGGACTCCATTAAGTTTTCCATCAACTGAATCATCAACTGAAGGTATTATTGTAATTTCTCAAAGGCATTTTTGTCATTAGAACACATGTAATTATCTGTAGTCTAAAGTCACACCATCATCATTTGGGTTTTCCAAAACAAATTCTTTAGAGCACTACATTGTCCATAAATCCAGAAAAAAGTCATTTTCACAACAAAAATATGATCTGCTTTTTATCTATTAGGGAACACAAACACGTTGGCTGGGAACGTGCCACCAAAGGCTAACTTAGGTGATCTAAGGGGACTTGGTGGAGGATTGAATGGTGTGGGCAGCTCATCCATGATAGATGGTGGTGAATTTGATGGTGCAAAGGCCTACAAAGATAGCAAAGTTTGCAACATGCTTACAATGCAAGAATTCCACAGACGTTACCATGAAGAAACAGGCATCAGCTTTGCGTCCCTCTACCCCGGTTGTATTGCTGAAACGGGATTATTCAGAGAACACATTCCGTTGTTCAGGCTCCTTTTCCCACCCTTCCAGAAGTACATCACAAAAGGTTACGTTTCCGAAGAAGAAGCAGGAAAAAGACTTGCGCAGGTTGTAAGTGATCCGAGTCTCTCAAAGTCGGGCGTGTACTGGAGCTGGAATAACAACTCGTCCTCGTTTGAGAACCAGCTTTCAAAAGAAGCTAGTGATGCGGAGAAAGCGCGTAAACTGTGGGAAGTCAGTGAAAAGCTTGTTGGATTGGCTTAATGCAGTGAATAAGCCATTATTGTAAAAATTGATCGGCTTCAGATTCACGGTAAGGAGAGAAAAATGTTGCAGATAGCTTTCAGGGTTAGCAGGCGTGGTATAATGAAATTGTTAGAGGTCTTAAGGGCAACCTGACAGGTTGTTTATGCAAGAAAGGCAATAGCTTATGTTAAGCATAGTTTTGAAGAACAAGATGGGAAGTGCTTTCTTTATTTTTTGATACATATGGAGATATAGACAGTGCTGTAAGAGACTTTGTTGTTTGATGTTGTTAGTGCTTTTTTGTTAAGTGTATTTTGTGTTCTATTTTTGGCTTAATAGATATAAAATTGTGGCAAATAATGTGTCCTGCTTGCCTGAATAATGAAACAGGACACCTTTAAGGGGAAAAAAGAAAAAGAAAAAGAAAAAAGAAGAAGTGAAAAAAGGCAAAATGAAAAACCAAGAGAGGGCCTGATTGATCCAATATCAATGAGATGGAGGGTTTGAGGATTGGATTTGAATGCATAACAAAGACTTCTTGAAATGCCTGCTCATTCTTGAGTGGTGTTGAGCTTATGCTATAGCATAAAGCACTACTGTTTGACAACGCCATTCATGATACGGATGTACAATAATTGTTACGTCAATGGTTGTCATCATTTTTAAATCACTATATTAATCAAAATTCGTGACGTTAAATTATTATACTTTTCAATTATTATATTATTACGAAAATAGCATATAAAATTCTCGTTTGACGAAACTATCAATACATTTTTTTCTCCCAAAATGCCCACACAAACACTTAAATGAAAAAATATTTGAAAAGATATTTATTTACGGCATGTTAGCTTGACAAAAATCCCCCATCTGCAGAGTAGTTTTTTCTACCAGTTGTAAGTCTTAAGAAGAACTCCCACCCCTAAAAATAAAAATAAAAATAAAAATAAAAATAAAAAGGAAAGGAAAAAAAAAATGGGAAAGAAGGGAGTAGGAAATGACTTAATGAACATTGTTCAACTTTGCTATTTAAATTTGATGTGCCCATGCTATACACTTGCTGCTACCTTCAGATTTCTGTGGTAACAGAGGCAGTTGATAATTTATTTTATATGAAGTAAATATTTCAAAAAAAAAAAATCCACGAAACATTGAGTACATGTTACCATAGAGATCATCCATTTTACTTTTGAGATCACAATAACCACGGGTAATTCTCGTAAGTAGCTTCTACTCACAAATAGATAAATATGATAATGACTCCGACAATTTGACCACAATAGGCACATGATACTACAAAAACAAGATTTGTTCTTACAGCAGAGTTAGTGGAAGATGGACGTACAAGTTGGCCCACAAAAGAAATAATCATACAAAGAAACCAGTACAAAGGATCCATTAGCATATGCTGAAGAAAAACAAGCTAGAAACATTTTCCAACAGAAGCTGCAAGAGAGTATCAATGAGCTAATAATCAAGTAAGAAGCAGATTATATAAATTATTCCAGCAGCCTATCCACAAATATGGAACAACACAATGTAACTCCGAAAGGCAAATGTCCACAGGAATAGAGAATAAGAACCAGTATTTTCATCATCTCTTGACATCACCTGCAGCTGCTAA
>JACFYI010003747.1:217067-228244 GCA_014898755.1 Handroanthus guayacan
AGTTACATGGATTAGGGATAAAATTATCTAAAATGACCTATATGAGTAAAAATGGACCTGCATTTAGCATGATCTTATTTTATTGCATAATAGACGCTCTTGAGAGTTTCCTTTTTCTTTATTTCTTTCTTTCTTTATTATTACTTTTTATTATGATACCTTGTTATTTATTATATTGATTAACAAATGTATTAATTATTATTTTCTAAAAAGTAATAATTTAATTATTAGTTACACTAAACATATAATTCAACTTAATCTTTGTTAACATAAGCAAAATGTATAAAATATATGGCATATAATTCTAATTAAACCTAAAATCTCTAACATATTATAATCCAAAGTAATTAGGTTCAAGATAAAATTCAAACTAAACCTAAACCCTAACTATAATTAATCCTAACTAAAACATATGATTTGAATCAAAGCTAAATCCCAACACATTATCCAAATTAAACCAAATTAAAGCTTATCATATAATCATAGTCAAATTCAACATATAATTAAGTCAATTAAAATGAAATCCTAACATATAACCAAAATTAATTCAACATATAATTCCAATTATTAAATCACTTTTTTTAAAGAAATAATTACATTCAATCAATAAATTATCACTAAATTAACACAAATACATTCAAAGATCAAATATATTACAAACACATGACACTTAAAAAATATTGGTTTTTTGCAACCAAAGATTAATAGTCATAGTGGAAGCAATGGTCAATAATTCAAAATTAACAGCCGTGGTGGATGTAATTGATAGTCAATGATCCAAAAAGCTATGGTGAATATATCATTATCATGGTTATACTGAGGTGAAAACATCCATACATGCCATAGTGAATTTTTCGCTACTCTCACAGAAACTACGGATTATTGTCATGGTAAAATCATAGTAAATGACTTTTCACCACCACTATTTCCTATTAATATCAATTTTTATTTGTAGTAATTGCTCAAAGTTTCTGTTGTGAGAAAAATCCTCGAATCTATTATACAGTAGATCATACGATAGTAAACTGTAGAAGAAAGTCCACATGGCACTAGTAAGAATCAAACTTACAATCTCTCGGTTATAAAACTATCTTGCCACTAACAAGGGCTCATCGGCATGGTTAGATAACTTAATAGCACAAATAAATCATATAAATAAAAAACAAAACACAATTATAAATATGATGGTGATTTTGCTATGGCGGTGGCGGTGCTACCAAGATGGTGGTAGTGGTAGCGCCAAGGTGAAGCCGTGGCATTGGTGGACCCGCGTGGTGGTGGGAAGAGAAACGGAGAAAGCAGAGAAGAAAAAGAGAAAGGGAATGAAGAAACAAAGAAGAGAAGGAAAAATGTTTAGGATACTCCGTGGATTTTCCTTTTTTTTCTTTTGTCATTTTTCTTTTTTGGATGAAAATTTTATAGGAAAATCAAGGAATTAAAAAGAAAATAAAAAAAAATACTTTGACAGAATTCCATCGAAAAGCCACGAAAATCGAGAAAAAAAATAGAATTAGTCTAAGAGAAATCATGAAACTTTCATTGGAACAAAACTATATATTAAACTAAAAAAATAAATTAAAATTTTTTAAAAAAAATAAAAAATAAGGAATAATTAAATTTTCCTGACGAAATTTCACCAAAATTATGCACATTGTATTATAAATTTATATGTACAATTTCGCTGAAAAATTCATCGAAAATTCCATTAGAAATTCATATCGATAGAATATTTGATAGAAAATCTATCAAAAATTTTGGTGCCTATTCTTGCAAGGTCTTTTGATGATCTACTGATGGAATTTTGATGGTTTGTTTTCCATAAAAATGTTCATGGAAAATCTCCAATGAAGTTTGTTCATTGGAAATCTCCAGTGAAGTTTGTCATAAAAATTTTTTGTCAAAAATACCACATTTTTTAGTAGTGAAATTATCCATGTTGTTACAGTTTTGGATGGAACAAGTTCACGTCAGCCAAATATTTACATACTTATAGTTAAATAGGTGATAATGAAATTATAACATTGATGTTGTTATAGAGTCGTTGGATTCATAGTACATCAATTGAAGTTAGAACTACAGCTATTTCTAAGGATTTTTTCAGCATCCTCTGTATATTAGGGTATTGACAATCATTAGTACATTTATCATATAAAAATGACTTGCTCAAATATTCTTTTTTAGTATTTTAGGGTAATTTAAATATATATATATATATATATAATTATCTTTAAAAACATATGAAAAAAAAACATTGACTATGAATCAGTTGTACTCATTCTTTCGAACAATTAACAAGCGAGCCCACCAATATTGTCATTCGCCTAGTTTTTTAAGCATTGCCACTGCAGATCACTTTCCCTTGGTGACTATGAGAGGAAAAAAGTAGAGCAAGGGTATGTAGCAACGGGATTAATCGGCTGGATTGAATCCAACAAAATGAAAAAACTCAATTAAAACCAAATTGAATCATGAGAGAATGATTCGATTTTGGTTTTTATTTTTTTGTGACAATTTGATTTTTGACTTGTTTTCCCATTGAAAAATTCAAACCAAGTTATGCTTTACTTTGTTTCTACACCAAATTACTGACTACATATTTTAATATTTTAAATTGGCTTGGATTCTTGAACTTTTCAAATTTTGATGCCTTCAGCTTGACTAGGTTTAATTTAAATATGAGTTTCTTTTATTAATTTTTTCGTAATTTTTTAACAATTCAATTCACCAAAACTGAATCATTTTTCAGCTAAAATCAAAAATCAAACCGCATAATTTGATTTGATGTTCGGTTCAATAATTGGTTAAACATCAGTTATCGGTTGATAGAAATTTTGATCTCATTCTATTTGATTAATCCAAATGCACACCCCAATGTAGAAAAGTATCGAACTTCATATTTGATCTTGAATTTAGATTTCGACATTTTATTTTGCATGTGATACATTTAATGACACATAAAAGTGACTTTAAATTTTTATTTCTATCTCTAAGGTATACCTTTTAAGTTACTTTCTATATTAGATGAATATTAGAAAAGGTTCATTGTAATTAAGTATATCCTAGACATAAATTTTTAGGGGAGTTTGTATAATTTTTGACAAGGGTTAGCAGATACTTTTATAAAATATTAAAATATACATTAAATTGTATTTTATTCCTTGTGAAAGATGAAATGTACAAAAATTTTCTACTAAAAAACAATAAGCACAACACTAATATATGTTTTTCCAAAAGACGCACAATAAGTTTCATTTTGAAAAATACAAAGATCTGGGGCTTATTATTTTTTAACTGTATATCCTCTCCAATCTTCAATGGGGTAAAATACGATTTACCCTAAAATTCAGGTAGGGCAGCAATCCAATAATATTTTTGAGCCAGGCCTTCAATTTTGTTATTACAATATTAAAAAGAAAACAATTTTGTAGTACTGTATGCTTCCTCGGTGAACGTAAAATTATCCATGACAGCTCATCAAATAAATACGATACTACGAAGGCTTATCATTCAAACATTTACAAACAATTTATTACTGTCATAATTTAAAAAAAAAAAAAAAAATTGCATTCTTACAGCTGTTACTTAGAAGGCTCCATCAAATCTTAAACAAGCGAAAGGTCAAGGTCGTATGACGACTATTTTAAAAATATGATGTTTGCTTACATGAACAAAAAGGCCCACTTGCCAAATCTTCAACTCTTCCCTTTTTCAGATCTAAACATTCCCCAACCCGTACTCTTCTTAATTCCTACAGTTTGCCAAAAATTCTTGAAGCTGTTGCATATTTCTGTTTTTTCAGTTAGAACTCAGGCAAGATAGGTATTTTTGTGAGATGGGTTTGGTAAAGTGTCCAAGAAAATGGGAATACAGAGGTGGGGGTCAATAACAAGTACAGAAGAATGGATTCTCAGACAAACGATGAGGATTTTGGTGATGATTATGATGCTTCACAACATCATCATCAGATGGAGAGGAGGAGGACGACTAGGAAATTTGTATTTGCCTGTTCTGTTTTTGCATCTCTCAACAATGTTCTGCTTGGATATGGTAAAAATTTTGGTTCTTGGATCCACAGTTTGCATGCTAAGCTTTGTTGTTATGTGTTTCTTTGTTTTTGTTATTTACTTGATGCAAGAATGATGGCTTATGTATTTGAGCTTCTTAAGGTTAAGACAGAGGAATAGAAATGGGAAAGGGGAAGTCAAAGTTTGCTTGTTTTAGTTCTTGACAATGTCAAACTTTCCTAATTAACGATAAATCTTTGATGATACCCAAATTTGTGGCCTAACATGAAAGTTTCATGATTGGGCAATATGGAGGGAGGTCATCACTCTGATTCCACTGATATGTGGGCTGTTTCTCTACCATGCTCTGCTCTTCCTCATAAAGATCTTTTGACTGAACCTTTCATGTTAGGCGAATTTGGGCATTATCATGTGGCATCGTTTGCAGAAACGAAGTTCCATGTGCCTCTTCCCAAATCCCTCAACTGAGAGTTTATGATGATACCAAGTTTGTCTTACATTGAAAAAGTTGAGGGTTTGAGATAGCTCAAAGGACCTCCCCTCTCTCCCTTCAAGATGCTTTTTTGGAACAAAATCCCTCACAACGAGTGTTACTAGAACAATATCTCAAAGCAAGACCTTTCATGTTACGTGACGAATTTGGACATCATAAATCTTGTATAGTGATTTGATTTCATTTGTTCAATTTTTGGATCCTCCTTCTTTGGTAGGATTTAATGGGACTATTGAGCTTTCTAGTAATTTGGTACTGAACATCATCCCTTGGACTTTAGAATTTTATCCATGCATATTCAATTTAGATGTTGTTAAAATCGCTCAAGAAGGAAAAGCATTATTATAATTGTGACTCATTGCGCATAAGTCATACATGCACCTGTGAAAGTTCAAATAAGGTTCTTTCATTTACAGATGTGGGAGTAATGAGTGGAGCAATCCTATTCATACAAGAAGATCTGAACATAACAGAGGTGCAAGAAGAGCTTCTTGTTGGCATTTTGAGTGTGGTGTCCCTTTTGGGCAGTTTAGGAGGTGGACGAACATCAGACGCTATCGGTCGAAAATGGACGATGGGTTTAGCCGCCATTGTCTTTCAAGCCGGTGCAGCCATAATGACCCTCGCCCCATCATTTGAAGTACTAATGATAGGTCGAATCTTGGCCGGTGTGGGGATTGGTTTCGGTGTCATGATCGCTCCGGTTTACATTGCTGAGATATCTCCAACCATCATCCGAGGCTCGCTTACTTCATTCCCAGAAATATTCATAAATCTCGGGATCCTTCTTGGTTATGTCTCAAACTACGCATTCTCAGGCCTTCCAGCACACACTAACTGGAGAATCATGCTTGCTGTAGGAATTCTACCATCAGTCTTTATCGCATTCGCCTTGTGCATAATACCCGAGTCACCACGATGGTTAGTAATGCAGAACAGAGTGGACGAAGCAAGATCAGTCCTTCTAAAGACAAACGAAAAAGAAGCAGAAGTCGAAGAAAGACTAGCAGAAATACAATTGGCCGCTGGACTCAATAATGGCGAAGAGAAAGCCGTATGGCGTGAACTTCTGAATCCTTCTCCGGCCCTTTGCAGAATGCTGATAACAGGTTTTGGCATCCAATGCTTCCAACAAATTACTGGTATTGATGCAACTGTCTATTACAGTCCAGAGATCTTCAAATCAGCTGGCATTACAGATAACACAAAGCTTCTTGCTGCAACTGTTGCTGTGGGAGTGACTAAGACAGCGTTTATACTAATTGCCATTCTTCTTATCGACAAAGTTGGTCGAAAGCCTCTTCTCTATGTGAGCACGATCGGGATGACTATGTGCTTGTTCAGCTTAGGTGCAGCTCTGTCTTTCTTTGGGCAAGGATCCTTTGGAATTGCGTTGGCCATTTTGTCTGTTTGTGGCAATGTAGCTTTCTTTTCTGTCGGAATCGGACCTGTTTGTTGGGTTGTGACGTCTGAAATCTTTCCATTAAGGGTTCGCGCTCAGGCATCCGCACTTGGGGCTGTAGGAAACAGGGTCTGCAGCGGTTTCGTGGCTATGTCTTTCCTATCGGTTTCGCGTGCGATCACTGTGGGTGGGACGTTCTTTATATTTTCAGCTATTTCTGCTCTTTCTGTGGCGTTTGTGTATAAATTTATTCCTGAAACAAAAGGGAAGTCATTAGAGGAGATTGAGTTGTTGTTTCAAGATGGATATGAGCTGCAAGGGAGTGAAGTTCAGCTCGGGGATGTTGAACATTTGGTTCAGAAAGAATGACTTTTGGGTGTTTTCGAGAATTATTTTGGGATTGCCTCAGGTTTGGTCTAATTATAGAAATACCTCATTTGTTTTGAGATATTGCAATAATTCTCAAAGCATAAGATCAACATGACTCCATTTGTAATGTTTCAGTCAATCTATTTGAATTTCAGGAATCTAATTGTAACGGCCAGCGGGCGCTGTTGTAATTTCTCAAAATACGAAAGGTAAATCACGAAGGGTATTTCTGTAACCTCATGATGTTGAGGCAATTTCTTTCCGGCTGCTTTGGAAGATCATCACATCCATCACCACTGACGAAACATTCTGTGTACTCGATTGTTTATTCGTATGGGTTGTAAGAATTCTGGGTTACTTTTTGACAGAATGCTCGTAATGGTTACTGTGGGTGATGGAACTGCTTGAAAGCAAACTATTTGTATAGCCATCACAGTTAGCAAAAACAGGAAATGAAAAAATTACGGTATTTATTATATACGCATAGAATATATATTTTTAATAAAAAAATATGTTGAAATATGTTGAATTATTTGACAAAAATTATGAATTCTTATATATTATGTCACAAAATACAAGTATATTATGAATAAAAAAATACGAAATAAAAAATATGGCAAATATAATACAATTGTAACATTTGTTAGATTCTTTTTCCTCGTATTTTATATTTTATTAATTTTAAATTTTTCTCACATGAAGCACATTTTACTTTAAAATATATAGCTCATTGCAATCTTAAATAACAATATGAGAATATTTAAAATATGAAATTATAAACAACGAACTCATTAATGTAATTACTTTGAAAAAAGTACTCATTAATATAATTTTTTATAAAGTTTTTGTGTGATTTCTATTTAATTTTGACATATCCAAGTTTATGGGTGCTTCAAGGATTAAAAAGTTTTATCATTTTTAAAATTATACACATATAATATGCATTTTTACAAATTATTCCGAAAGGCCATATTTTTAGGTTATATGCCTGTACTGCAGCAGATAACGCTCTTATAAAGATACTGGACATTATAGTCAGTGATATAGAGGCGCTGATTGCCCTTTCAGGGACTTCGCAAAATATGATCTATAAGATAAACGCAAACGAAAACTCCACGCATTTTACAACAGAATCTTTATATACAGACAGTTTTATCTCCACACATTTTATTACAGATATGTATATATAGACATTATCAGAAATCATACGCGGGAAATCGAGCATTTACCGGTTGAACCATGTCAAGGAAAAGATGAGCCATTCCTGCCATACCTTCGAACAGGGAAAAGGCATTATCTCCTCCATGCATCTCGCCTCTTGACATAAGCACGTGGGCTCTATCAAGCAAAAAGCATGCAAAAGCTTTTGCTCTATATAAATACTCGACGACTCCAGTTAGTCGATAAAGAGAGAGGAACACGTATGCATTTCCGCTGATCCCATGACAAATCCCGACTCGTTTCAGAAGGCCGCGGTTCCAAACTACCTCTGCTGCATCCATAGCAGCTTTTAGAAACTCTTTATCTCCAAATAACTGGATTGTTTCAGAGAATTTGTCAGCGAGAAGATAAAATGATGGTTGAGAGAAAAAAAAATATATGTATATATATACCTAAAGAATATATAAAGCCGTCAAATAGTTAAGAGGGCAAGCAATTAGAGACATCACCTCAGCAGCTTTGACGAGTGTGAGAGCAATCCCAGGAGCTCCATGACACCAGTGCACAAGAACATCTCCCCCCTTATCATCTTCACTAGCAGGGTAATTCCCACTTGGAAACCGATTTCTGATCATGTATCTAAGAGTTCCCTTGACATCTTCGAGTTCATCCGAAGTCAGTTCAAACTCCATTAGAACATGCATGATCCCAGCCAACCCATGAGCCGCACCCCAGTACTTCTCACCATACCATTCAAACATCAATGGGCTCCCTTCCCTTGTACCTAATTTTCTTCCATTCTTGATAATTTCTCTCACGATAGCATCCTGGCCATAATCCAAGAACTATGAGTCGTTTGATAGAGAGAAATACCTCTCACTTTAAAAAAACACTGAAATTAAGCGTTCAAAACATGGACTACCGTGGAGGTTGAAGGGATTGTCTCCTTCCCAAAATGCTTATTGAGATATAAACAACTCCATAAGTATCCAGCTCTACCATATAATAACTCATCAGGATGATCCGTTGACACCTTCAACTGTGTCCACAATGAAATTCTTTCAATTTGATTGCAGCACAATCCCAAATTTAAAGCCAAATAAAATTTGCCCCAAGTACTATACCTCTTTAAATTGGGCCAAATAGTATTGAAGCAGCTGATCGTCACCCATATACTTCGCCACCACAGCTCCCAGCGCACATACCCCAGCTCGACCACATATAAAAGTTACGTCCCTGAAAGGTCATATGCCCAAATCCAACTATAATTAGCAATAACATCATTTACAGATCAATCCTCCATACTGGATAATATAGTTGTATTACATTTATTTCTTTATGCTCAATCGTGAACATGTTGGAAGAAGAGAAAGTTGCTTAACTTGCAACTTATGCAGCATAATGGACAGTGTTCCAAATTACACCTCATTTTCAGGCATGTATTCCATCTTTCTCTACAATTCTATTACAGAAAAATCACAACTACTTGTGGCCTGCAAGGCAAAATGAAGAAAATACTGTGCATTTGTACTTCATCTAGGAACAAATGTGCACTATTCTCCTTTATTATTGATAACTCATATGAAAAAGCATTCATTACAGTCCCAAGCAAAACATACTAAGGAGAAAACAAACACAAAAAAAGAAAAAAGGGAGGGGAAAAAAATGTGGGAAACTTGAGTTCACACAAAATAAATAGGTACTCTGTATGCGTGGATCAGAGAATGGCAAGACCTGGAATGAATGGAAGGGGAGTCACAGGCCTTGATAATCTCTAAGCAAAGGCTCAAGTCATTCTTGTTGTGGGTCACTTGAAAACATTTGAAGAGCAAAAAACCAGTGCCCAATGCACCAGTATATAGAGTAAAATCTTCCACTTGCTGCCCTGTAATTCCCCATGTATTCACCAAAATCTGTTCACAGAAACAACACAATTTGGTGTCACAGACTCCAAAAACAACATTAGATGTAGACTATCCTAAGTTCACATAGCTCAATCCCAGAGATCTGAAAACATATTTTCTCACATATTACCTGGTTCTTCTTTTGCAATGATGAGTTAACTAATTTAAATCCTTATCAATGCAAACGAAACAATGATTGTCAAAATTATTGCCCGGTTTCTTTTACAATTTTCTTTTTTTCTTATTGACTTTTGTACGATCTCACGTTGAAGCATCACAACTACCTTACCAGAGGCCTTTTTAACAACCTGTCATTTTTCATATTTTGGATTTCATTGGAGGCGTTTTTCACAATATCTCTGCTCCCTTTCAGGGACGTTCTTCACATGGCATTTTTCATGATTACTGTGGGCCTTTTTCAGCAGTAACTTTAGTCGAGGGGTCATTTGACGACCTCTCCATTCCTTTTTCAGGATTAGCTTTAAGCCGAGGCAATTTTTTACTACCTCTATGTTCCTTTTTCAGGATTAACTTCAAGCCGAGGCATTTTTCATGACCTCTGCATTCCTTCTTCAGAATTAACTTTACACCAAAGCTTTGTTTCAAGTTTCTCACAATCTCCGCATCCCTTTTAAGGATTAACTTTAAGCCAAGTCATTTTTCACAATCTCCGCGTCCCTTTTTCTGAATTGCATTTTTCACTACCTCTGCATTCTTTTTCTTGAACTGAAGTCTTTTGTCGCCTGTTTGATAATGAAACTTGACAAAATAAAATTGATATTTACCAAGGGCTTTTTTCATGACCACTGCGTTTTTTCATGGTTTCGTTTCCAAAAAGGGCAACAATAGTAAACACTAACTACGCTAGCCAAATTGCAATCCCCCTAAATGAATTCCCAGTTTCACTGCAGCTCATCCACCATACTTAATTTATTTGAAGTACATATATAAATTAGCATACATAAGCAAATAATGCCAAAATTTTAGGCAATTTGAATTAGTAGCCTAGGGTCTATCCGCAACCACAAGCTCTATATGCTGAAACCCTAGGTGCCAAATGCAAGGTAGTTTTATCATCTTGGGCGAAATAAGGTATTAATTATAAATTAGACAAACGTTAGCTCGCGAATATCACATAAACAAAACATCAAACAGTAAATATATTTCTTTATTAGCATCATCCCATTTCGAAGTCAGAGTAAAAATAATGAAGTTAAGGGTAGGGGGCAATAATGATAATAATATGGTGAAAGGGGGGAATTGGAATAGTACAGTTTCTTTGAGGTCGAGCCCTGCCCGTTGGAGTTGCTGAGAAAGGGTGGAGTAAGGCAGCGAGAGAAGCCTCAACAGTGACTCTTCGGTACCTTGTGGGTGACCTCCAATTCTCCCATGCCTTGCTTCTTCTTCTTCTTCTTCTTCTTCTATTACATTTGGGTTTTCTGGTACAAAGTCTGGCATCACATTTTGGAAGAAACGGTCCGCCATAGTTGATCCTGCTTTTCTTTTTTCTAATTTTCAGTGTTTTTGAGGGAAAGAAATGGTAAGGAAAGCTCTGAAGCGAGTTGAGATATTGATCTTACTTGTCAACGGAACGGGGGAAGAGGTGGAAATGAATCCGAGGTGTAAAAGGCTTAAAAATTGCACGTTAGACTTTGAAGATCATGATCATATGCGAACTTGGTCTTTGGAGAGCTTGCTTAGTTGTAAATATGGCGTTTACACAGATGGCAAGGGTCCGAGCTCTTCTGCAATAAAGTGGATTTCTGCTTAGTTATAAATGCAGAGCAGTAATTACTAATGTAGAGCAATTGAAATTTTTTTTT
>JACFYI010003747.1:228344-248473 GCA_014898755.1 Handroanthus guayacan
GGGGGAGTGTTACGATAAAACTAAAGATAGTGTGGCATTGTTGCAATTGTTTGAAATGCATATAGGCCTCTTTATAAGTTAAATGCATACTTAAAATTTACCGAATCAATTGACGTTCGAATAGCAATGACGTCAGAACGATTGATTGTAGAGTTCGCTGCTCTAGTATAACCAGCCAATCTGAAAATGAACTCTTGTTCATAAGTCGCATTCCAACGTTCATCATAAAAGATTTCTTCTTGATGTCGAGAATTTCTTGGTGCCATCGAAAATTTGGAAATGGAGGTTACACTTGGACAAAGGCTAAACATGACTAGAGGAATTAGGTATACAAAGCAGCAATAAATTTTTGATGAGGTGATTTCTCATATAATTACTTGGGTGGATTTATAATGGTTGGCCATTATAGACATAACAATACAATACAATCTTGCGTGAATGTATGGTTATTCAATTTGTTACATCATTCTGAAGGCTATCCATAAAAGATGATCCTTTTTTGGTTGTCTTTTTGCTTTTGCATATTTATTGATGCAACCCGTTGCAATATTTATTCAAATATATAATAATTAAAAGTAAAGTGAAAGGATGGAAAGATGACATATGCATGTAATTTTGACCAAGTAATGGGAGTGACAATTCCATGTACAGATAACAATCATCTGCAAAGTTGATTCTTTCCTAACTGTTATTCTATTTTTTTTAATTTTTTGTTTAATGAAAATGGAGGATAGATGAAAGTGGACAAATTATGAATTTCAATACAAATGTGCTTTTATTTTATATTTTTCAATTTATCATTATTATTATTATTATTATTATTTAATTTCAAGACCAATTTTTTTACTTTTGTGTATTATTATTTTTTTTCATGAAGACAAACGTTTTTTATTTTCTTATTTTTATTGTTTATCATTTTTTAATTTCAAGATAATGGTTTATTTCTTTATTTATTTATTTATTTATTTATTTTATTATTATTATTATTATTATTATTATTATTATTATTTCAAGACAAATGTTTTTTAATTTTTTTAGAATTTTTTTTTTAATTTTAAGACAAAGGTTGTTAAGAAATGGCAAGGATAATTGTGTAATTTTTCGCACCAATATCACCTAATACAACAAATTCACTTACTATCAAATATTAAATAAATCACATATTGTAGGTTAAGTGGAATAATTATCACCTATTTTATTTAAATTTACGTGTATAATATTTATGTATATATGTGTAGTAAGTCATAGATTAAACATATATTTCATGCAAGACAACTCTTTATTGAATACAAGTGTAACACTTCACGCGCGTTCGATAAAAAATTTGATATTATTTTCACGAAGATATTCTTGTCCACATAGTTCCTAAAGAGGTGAAAAGTGACCCTAAAAAATAACTCACTGGTACGGTTTTTTTCGCATAATGAAGGAATTAAAATATAAATTAACTTTTGAAATAACAAGGCCATGTTTAATTATAATAAATTATTTCGTAAGCTACATTATTTACATATGGTGGATATAATTTTTTAATGTCAGTTAGAGGTTTATAATAAATAAATCTTGTAAATTATTCAACAAACAAGAATAAAATTATTCCCCAACACCTTTGAAATGGTAAAAATCACATAAATTGTTTGAGTCAAATCTACCTGGGAACCCTTCTTAATTTAGAAACAAGAAGGTTTGATATGTTGAAAGCTGCATTATAATAAAACTGAAATTTTATGATAAAGTTCAGTAAATTACATAATCTACAGTGATATCGACTCATTCGACAATTGAGAATTTTATGAAAACATTTAATTTATGGATATTTAAATACAATGTAGTATGTCTTCTGAATATGTCATCGAATTTCCATAACGAGTAGTCATCCGAGTTAAACTCCAGGCCTCACAAGTATTTCACAATTTGTCCAAACCATTAATTTTTTTGTCCTGCATATAATAAAAAAAATTGCCTAATTCCAATGACTGTACCCTAGCATATAATTCTTTTACTGGCCTAATTCCAAGGACATGATCTACCTTAGATGATCCTACAGACAAATAAAACAAAATAGAAATTTCCAAAAACCAAGGATATGATGTCCTACCTGGATAATCCTATATCACCCTGAAAATACAAGTTACATACATTACACAATAATAATAGATATTGTGAGGAAAACGCAAATAAGCCACCGTTTGAAAGGAAAAATGCATATAATACAACATGAAAAGGCCGGGTGAACCTTTAGCATTATAATTTATACGCTAATATCCTAGTTCATTGCAAAGTTTAAATAGATACATCCGTACATTAAAACATGAAACAAAATTAAATACCAACGTCATAGTTGTCTACATATTATGTAATTTTTGCTTATATATTAATACAGTGATAATTGGCAAAAAAGGTCAACACGTCAATCTACGCAGCTAAGCAAAAGCGTTCACCATTACGTTATAATATTGTTAAAATCATCACAAGCAGGAATATTTTTTCAAGAGCATAATCCTTCAATCAACCATATCTACCCGACAATAGCATATGGACAAACTCCGTACGAGCCTTCTTGTGCATTCCCCAGAACATGTCAATCTCCTCCTTGTTGAGCACTAGGCGATGAGTAACATCTATTTGTTATTCCAATGTCAGGTCCGGTATGTCCGCAAGTGCTTCAAATAGCTTAACTCTAGCTGAGGTATCTGCATCTCGGGGCGGAGACTATGCCAACTTGTCAGTAATGTGTCCAAAGGTGGAAGACGTGCTCTCAATGAACCAACCCATTATATCTTCAAGATTGTCTGCTAACGCATGCACCTCTTTCGCTTACCTATCCAAGAGGAATTGTTTGAGGCCTGTTGAGTCACAGGAGGTGGCGTATTAGAAGTGGCATCCTCAAGTGGCTCATCATCATTGTTTAGTGCAAGGGGGCTACTGTTTTGGCCAAAACCAATGTCAACATCGTGCACCGTGTCCTTTGGCACAAATTCCTATATTAAATTATGAACAACGTCCCCAATGTCTACTATACCCCTGCCATGCGCCCTATGTTCCCAAATATCTCTGCCTAGGCATTGAACCAGGGCAGTGGTCTTCCCTTTAGCTGTGCTGCACCTCGATGTACCTGCATCATGCAAAAGAAAACATGTGTAATAGTTGTTTGATTATTGTTTATATGGTTTAGAATGATTGGTACTGGAAGCTCATGGAACAATGAATAATCCGAATTATGTATGAATGCTTATACCCTAATATATTCATCCCAAACAGAATTAGATTCAGGTACAATTATGTTTGTGGATGGGTCCAACCGCGCACCAGCCCCACCGCTAGATCCTAGGATTTCAAGGATGTGGCCGTAAGTCCTCCATGCTTTCAATTTGGACTTAATATGTTTAACTACTATCCCAGCGGTCGGGAACTTGCCAGCCATCATAGATTGCAATCGCGTCATATAGCCGCCTCGAAAGGTTCCATTGCACTGCGAACCTTCTGCATGCAAAGTCTTAAGAGCATTTATGAGAGATTTCTCTTCCTGAGGTGTTCAATAATGTCTTGGCCCTTGGCTACTTTTTGTGGTCCTGCTCGTGCTCCTTGAACTGCAACCTGATAGTTCCATCGCCCTAAAATTACAACGGAAACAAAATTCAGGCTAGTATCTAATGATCTGATTATTATAATGAGCAATAAGTACATACAACATAGTAACATGTGTAATTGGAAATGCTAAGGAAGCAAATTTACATCAAATAACAGAACAAATGGCTCAATCAAACATGTGGTTATACATATAATTTCATCACCATGTACAATATATCATAAAGCATAAGTTCATAGAATTCACAGTACAAGCTTGTCCACACAATGAAAAGCAAAGTGAAAGCTAAAATAACGGTGTGTATTTATTCATTTAAACAACTTATTGAGGATACAAATAAGGCAAAACTCATCCGCCTCTCCAATTATGAAACATTTTCGCTGCCAAATCATCCCTCCAAGTATTCCACGCATCATCACTTTCACCTGACACGATATCTTCAAATGGATCGTAAACCATTTGTGTACGGGTGAAATTGTGTAATAGAGCACATGCGAGTATAATATAATTTTGTTGTTTGATTGGGTAGAAAGAAAGAGAATGAAGTATCCCCCATCTGCTCTTTAGCACTCCAAATGCCCTCTTTATTACATTTCGAGCTTTGGAATGCTTGAGGTTGAAATGTTCCTTGGGATTCTGATGGGAGGTGGGTCCATTGCACCACTCTTGAAAATGATACCGTGTACCACGATATGAAGTTAGGAACCCTTTACAATTTGTATATCCAGCATCGCACAAATAATAATTTCTTGATGTATTAAAACAAAGTAATAATATCACATTAACTGATAAAAATCAGTGAATATCAATAGTCATCGGGGAATTTATATACGTCGAAGTAAAGGTGGAACTAAGATCTTACCTGCCGGCACCCGGAGACTATGTGGTCTGTTTAGTGCCTCCCGTAAAACACGGCTATCTACTACAGAGCCTTCCCATCCGGCAAGGATATATACGAAGTTCATCTCACTATCGCACACATCTAGGACATTCATTATAGTTTCCCTTTTCCTAGACCTATACCGCACTTGTTCACTACGGGGCACCCGAACTTCAATATAAGTTCCATTTAGAGCCCCAAGACAACCCTACATTCGCAAAAAGCGTAAGAGCCATTATATATAAGTAAAAATATTGCAACTCCAATCGTTATTAAATAAAATAAAAAGGGCTCCCAATATTGAACATGTGATAATTAATACAAAAACACATACCTTGAAATATTCCAGGGGTCAGTATTACAATCATCACCAACCGGATGAGGCTCCACAAGCAGTAAGTCACTTATTCTAATAACAGCTTTCAACGTTTGATTGAACTATTTGGAAATTGTTTGACCTGATCTCTTGAACCTCTTTTTCACAATCACATTTTTCATATGATGGGCCAAAATCAATAGAAAAGTTGCAACCTTTTCCGGGACACTAACAACCCTTTCATTTTGGAGACCTCCAATATTTCTAACAAGTAATAAAGCCTAAAGAAAGCATTCCTATCCACACGGAGGTGATCTAGACACGTCTTATCATCAAGTGAAACAATATCTCTCAAGTGTTTAGCTTGATTAGCCATCTTATAGATCAAACTCCATCTCCTAGGGCCTCTGGAACTTCTATGTGTTCGCAACGTAGACCGTAACAAGTATACACAATAAAGCAAGTACATACAAACGATAGTTCGTAACATAATAGTATAGACCCATAACAAAATTTGAATTCTTTTCCTTCAATCCATGATGATGGTCGTCAAACACTCCTAAGCATATGATAAAATAGTCGGTAAGGTAATTGTATGTATTGAACGCTACAACTAAGAAGATGTGAGAATAATATTTATAGGCCATTTGAAAAGTTATGAGAAATTAATAGGGACCAACCTCTCCATTTTTTTTAAACCATTATCTTTTTTTTTTTCATTTGTTCTTCTATGAACAGACTTGATGCATACATAGACCAATATTTGATAAAACATGAAAATATCATATTCAAATGGGAAGTGCTATATATATGGGACGCTGAAGTGACAAAACATCATAGTATATCACACTTTATTTCTATCATTGTAGAAGTAATAATATCAAATGCAACATAAGCAGTTCATGTTGGGCATAAATCACCATTTTGTAAATGTAAATGAACTAAATTAAACATCTCAACAAAAGGAAAATCGAAAATGGTAGACTGTGGTTGCAGATTTGACCCTGCATTGTTCATGCTAATTATCATCTATTTGGATAGGAGGGGAAACAAACATGAGGTCAATGAACTGACGAAGCAAATGCTGGCAGTAGGTTTGGAAGTTGGGATGAAATACAAGGTTTAGGGAGATAACAAGCATTTGAACAATGGCAAACAATATAAATATGGTTGCAATGATTGGCAAACCATTCTGCACAAGTATGAATGTACCACAATTTATCACATGATCTATTGCTCAGTCTTTCAGAACATCTCCGGAAAGTCACATTGATTCTCAAATGTTTTTATAAATTAATCTTTCCTTAAATTTTCCTTAATCTACGTAAGTATAATAATGGCCTAATTGACATCGTTTCCTTCTCACTTTCGGTAATAAACTTATAGTCAATTATACAACTTTTTTCTTCTATTTCTCTGGCGGTGCCAATTGAAATATTCGACCATCCATTCTGATTAAACTTAACAAAACCACATCACAATCTTTTTCCCAAACTTTGGCTAGTCGTCTCAACACCTTTTTCTTTTGTTTTTCTATTTTCCCGACATGTAAGAATTGCTACACAAATTAATGCTTCACAAAAAGAATCAATTTGTCAAACTGAAAAGAAACAACAAAGAACTCTTTAGATCTGAGAACTAAAAATATGTGGGATTGTAGATCCGTAGTGGGTTCGAAAGACAAACATATATATACAAAAATATACAAACATGTTATTTGAACATCCTTTTACGAGTAAAGAAAAGCGCAAGTTATCAATTTTCGAATTTCATTACCGTCAAACTTCGATCGTTCTTCAACCTGTTGCTTGCCGATGTCGATCTCCTCCTCCACCTTGTAGGGCTTTCTTTCTTTGTCTGAATAGTATTTTTTTATAGAAAGACAGATGAATTGATATGAAAATGGGGTACAATTGTAATTGGAAGTGAAAAAAGAGAGGTATAAAAGTCATTGTATATTTCAGATTCTCCAATCTCAATTCAGTGGCTGATAATATCTGGGTTACTACTCTTAACTTCCATAATCAGCAGCACAGTGTCGGCCTTGAGATAAAAATCGGGCTGGCCCGCTTCTTCAGTACAAGATATCAAACATGATATTAAATGATACAATATGTCCTAATCCATGCTAATAGGCCCAATCAAACATGGCCTTAAAATATGATTTGAAATTGGTAGTGGAGGAGATATTGCAATTAAAATTGATAAAGGGTTACTGCAGTTGAAAGCTAAAGCTGATATTAAACAAATTGGCATTCACACTGCCATTTAAACACAAAATAACTTTTTTTCTTATGGTAGTATGGATATGGCAGATGGCATAGTGTTGATCATAAATGTGTTTTTGTAATTATACTAAAAATATGATTTCTTATAATAATTCACTTATTACGTAATAAATTTATATATGGTTTAATGAGGGTGTTCAAGGAACCTTTTACCCAAAGCTGGTTTCTGGGACCTAGGGTAAGTTTGCAATCCACACGAAAAGCCAAAAGGCATCAGGGGTGTCCTTATTTTTGGCCCTTTGATGGTCAATTCAACAACCAAAACTAAGGTTAAGGCATTTGGACAATGTATAGTTGAAAGAGGGGATTAAGAGTTACATGTCATGTTGCCATAATTTTCCTATTTATTTATCACCAAGGGTCAACATCAGAACTGACTCTCCATACCGTATTAGTGTTTTTTTCCAAGTTTGTACCACAATGCATTTAATACACTATTCCAACTTTTATGTGGCACTTTTGTGCATAATGATTTTCTATAGCTTTCTAGGATATTGTCTGGGATCGTTTTCATGCAAACATGGCTACTTATTTGAATGTTGAGCTGGCATACTTGGCTAATATGGATGGGACAAGATTAGAGGTTGTGGTCCCCTTCCAAACCCCAAAAAAAAAAAAAAAAAAAAAAAAAACCTTCACCAAGTACTCAGCCACTAACCAGTAACAGCGAGCGCATTGTGCTTGGCGAAGCTTTTGCATGATTGACAACTTCACAAAGACTGATGCCTAAGCCTCGAGGTTCAAGATATGTCATCAGCTAGGGCTAATCCAATAATGAAAAAAAGGTCAGTGCCCACTTACAAACAAGAAAAAATAGGGAGGTTGTTTTGGTTGAGAGACTGACTTGCAAGCGTTCGACTTTGCTTGATGAAGACCACAATGAGGCTAATCCATCCCCTTCTATTCGACCAATCACTTCTGGTTCGCGACTTGAGACTTCGTCTATACTGTCACTAGTTATCTATCAAACAACTCTAAAAAATTATAAAAACTATGTCGACTTTTGAGATTATGAGAAGTACATTCCTAACTAGCGTGTGATGAAAACATCTGGCAAGTAAATATCTAATGAAACATCTCTTGAGTTGCTTAAAGGTCTTGCTCTTCCGAATGGTCAACACTCTTGATGCGAGCCTGCTTTCCTCATCTATATGCCTTACAATACTTAGGTGGTGTTTGATAGAGTATTTAGGGTAAAAACCATAATTAAGCCCGCAAAAAGAAATTTGATTATGATGCGAGCCTGCATATTCCTCAAATGCAATTACATCTTGCACCTTGTTTGATTATGATGATTAAGAGACATTGCATGGCAAATTTTCAATGTACCCTTCCTCAAAGAAGAAATTTAATATTTAATAATTTTTCTTTTTTTTAAACAAATTATGACAATATTAACCTTTATGGCTGCTTTATATTTCTATAGGAACCACATGCTATCAATTTCTATATATTTAATTTTTTCTTTCCTTGTGAATTTTAAATAAAACAATTCAAATTACTTAAATTTTTGCATGTATACAAACTTATTCTACTTTAATTTAATATATTTTTCATATCTTAAAATTACTTAACATAAAATTATATTTATTTGTTAATACAATTCCATATCTAAAAATTAAAAAACATATGTCAATCTAAATTGAATTAATAAAATAGGATAAAATTATATTAATACATTTTTGAATTGGGAGAAGATAAAATTAAAAAGAAAAACAAAAACAAGAAAAGAAAAAAGGAAAGAGATAAATATTAAAAGAAAGAGAAGATAAATAAAACATAAAAGAGGGTCAAAGAAAGAGAAAAGAAGACAGAGAGCCATCTTCTTCTTCGCGATAACTCTGCAAATTCAGTTCCTGTCATAGCTTCCCTTGCATCTTCCAAATTGTAGCCGTCGTCTATATCATCTTCACCGAATTACAGAGTTGAGAACTTTTACATCGATAGAAAAGGTTTAATCCATTGCCAATTTCATGTTTGATTTTGCCTTTATGCATCTTATGTTGCCATCCACGACCCTTGGAACGGTTGCAATACGATGAAGGCGATCAACGGCAAACTTGCTTTTAGATATTTAGGGTCGAAGTTAGAGAAGGGAGAGTGTCAGCAGTGGTGGCTTTGTATCGTAGAGGTAGGCCATTTTGAAAGAGAGGGCATAATTTTAATATTGATGCTTTTGTTAGGGGTAGGAAAGTAATTTTATTCTTAATCTCCCCTAACTAGCAGCTAGTCTCAGGGGTCTAGAGGAGTTTGAAAAATGTTGTAAATGATAAGGCTCTTCGGGCTGAAAATTAAGAGTGGACCAGCCCACTTCAGTAATCCACCCTATCAAACTGGATATTGGGGAATCTAAAGTACCACAATTGGGCCTTATTTCAGGTATCAAACAAAGCCTTAGTAGACTAATTCTGGCTCAATAACCCATATTTCCAATATGATGCAAGGGTTCCTCATGATCCCAGCCATAAAGCTAAATGAGAATTTTGTATTTATGGGAAATGGAAGCAAAGCTCCAATTAAAGGTATTGACACTTATTGTTTAGTGTTAGATATTAGACATTATTTAGATTTGTTTCAAGCTTTGTATGTTCCTATTTTTTCTCGTAATCGAATTTTCTTGTCAAATTGGATGAATTGGAATTTTCTTTTAAGTTTTGATTGGCATCTTTTAGTTTCTATAACAACAATAACTTTTTTGTTCAGGAATATATAATGATGGTCTTTACCTACTTAAATTTGATAGTATTTTTGTTGAAACCTTAATGAGTTTGGATAATAATGTTGAACTAAATGTAATTTAATTGAGAAGAACTTTGCTTAATTACTTGCGGCACAAACATTTAGGTCACATATCTAAAAGAAAGATTACAAGAATTACCGGAAAAAAAATGAAATTCTTCCAAATTAGATTTCACTGATCTTGGAATGTGTGTCGTTTGTATTAAAGGAAAACCTAGACTCCGTGAGTTGAGGTAAGTACCACTAAATTTAAATGGAATATCCAGTAATCATAACAAACTAGGACTAATTTATGTACATAGGTAAGTTATGGGGTTCAGATAACAATTTCTTCTAGTTGAAGGTGGTAAATGAAAATCGATCTAGAGACAAATATTTATTCAACCCATTGAATCATTCAAGAGGGTAAACGATCCTCTACAACGGAAAGTCAAAGGCCAGTTGCAGCTATTAGCTATAACAAGCTATAAATACTAATCAATTGAAAAACAATATGAAACGTAAGGACATAGTTGTCCAAAAGGTACTACTAATCTGGCCGCATGAAGTACTCACGGCTACATCTAACCACAACTCCTTTGTCTCTCCCCACCAACAAAACAAAAACAAAGGGAGAAAGAACAGCTGAAAATTCACCGCTTTCTTCTCCAAATTTGATCACCCTGATCTCAATACCAGACACACACACTGTTATAGAGACAAATATACGTAAAGAATCAAGAGGGTTTCGAAAATGGAGGCCTTTGATGAGGGTGTATTCATGGGAACGAACGATATCGCAGAGGAGAATGTGCGTCCCACAGACGATGGTATGGACTACGGCTTCGACGGACATGACAGCGTTGCACCACCTCCAATGGACGGATTCTCGGGGAGCCCCGTGAATGAAAACAATGACATGCAGCCGGAGGTCTACGGCTTCAGCGGCTCGCCCAACGAATATTATCGATCGCCATTTGACTCCGCGAGCGGCGGCGGTGGTGGTGGGGACGACGTGAAGCCGTACGACATGGCAGCTGACAATGACGGGATTTTCACGTCTTCTGGTGGGGGGCCGTTGCTTCCGGACCCCAGCCAGATGCGCGAGGAAGGCGCCGCTTTTCGCGAATGGCGGCGGTGAGCTTTTCGGATATATGTTTTTAAATAATATGCTGGATACTGGCGATTTAATTTGTGTGGAGTTTAATATGGGCATTAATCTTGTGTTGCAATTAATGCAAATTGGATTTCTGTAAATGACAATTCTAAATGCTCTGGTTAGATCTTGGATCGGATATTTTCGATATAATTATATGGAGTTTTATGTTTGATGAATCTAAGCATGCACATGATTGAGAGTTTATGATCATGCATGTAAACATCATCGATGTTCATCGAGTGGGTGGATTTAATGTTTTCTATATTTCTGAAATGTGTATTATTTTTAGTGAAACAGTTGCATAAATAATTATGTAAAGAATGTCTATTATTCACAATTCATTGACAAGCATTTATTAACAACCAGCAGCAACAGACAGTTATAATCAATTAAATTAGAAGTTTACAAGTTTGGAAGCAAAGTAACATCCTCACTTTTCAAGAGATTTGAATTTTATACCTAACACTTTTAGTTTTGAGAGCCAGGCCTAATGGCGAATTTTATTTATGTTTTTTTTTTCCCCTTCTTTTCTTTTCTTTTTCCTTTCCGGTGCGTATAGGATCATCCCAATCTCACTGAGACCTCCGCGGACTCAAACCCCCCTGGGTCTAGGGTTAGGATGTCACACAAACTACGATCGTCCAAGGGTTACTGCTCTACCAGAGTCACAGGTCCCCGCAATTTGGAGTATAAGTGAAAAGACATTGATTGATGGCAGTGTTTAACATTCTTTTTAGCAATTTAGGCTTATAATATAGCATCTGTCTGTTGCAGACCTCTTTGCCTAATATTTAGTAGAAGGCTGTCTCTTTATGACCAATTCATATATGTTGAGAGATTATTCTCTGTTCTGTTAAGGCAGGAGAAAAGGACAGAACAAACATCGAATAAATATTTGTCTTGTTCAGGATTCATTTTGGTTCTTTCTTGATTCATTAGCTGAGCAAATGTTAACTCATTATATTGCTGCTCGACAAAAACCTATATTTATCGAGGCTTCAATTATATCCCATTTAGAGATCCAAGTACTGAACAATCAGGGAAGCCACTGTAACATGTAAATATGCTCCTACGTTTTGAGAGTGATTTCAAGACTACCAGTTTCAGTTCTTTTTCTTAGACTTTCTGCTTTTTCCGTGTATTCGTGTCTTTCAATTCACTTCAGTCGGTTGTGGTGTTGCTTCTGCATGTTTTGTTTCATTTGAAGCACGATCATATACATTCTTGGCTAATCATCTAGACGTATAGATGTTTATAAATCTTATTCATCCTTAATCAGATCCTAACGGAATCATAGCCTTTTCCCTTCTATTTTTCCAGCTTGGATATGATGTGATTTGTTCACCTCACGAGAAATGTTTCTTGGTAACCAACCAGTTTAGAGATTCTCATGTCCCAAATTTGGCTTCTATTAGTTTGTTAAGACAAAGACACAGTAGATGCTGTGCATAACATGTTATTCGGTTAATGCATTTTCTTTACTGCCCGTTCTTGCTCTAACACTGAGGATCTATATGTAAGTTTAAGGCTTGTCCTGTTACTGTAGCCAAAATGCCATTTATCTGGAGGAGAAAGAGAAGAAGGAAAAGGAGTTAAGGAATCAGATTATTGCTGAAGCTGAGGAGTACAAACGACAATTCTACGAAAAGAGGAATCAGAATTGCGAGACAAACAAGGCTCAGAACCGGGAAAGAGAGAAAGTACTATACAACATCTAATCTCATGTTTACGTACCAATAAATTTGCATTATACTCTGTTATGTAATAATGGAGAAAATTGCTTTATTCAGCTTTACCATGCCCAACAAGAGAAGTTCCATAAGGAGGCCGACAAACATTTCTGGAAAGCAGTAGCGGAAATAATACCTCGTGAAGTTCCCAACATTGAGAAGAGAAGAGGGAAAAGAGAAGAGGAAAAGAAACCATCCGTTCTCGTTATTCAGGGGCCAAAGCCCGGAAAACCTACAGATATGTCGAGAATGTGTCAAATCCTTTCGAAGCTGAAGCAGACCCCTCCCCCTCATATGATGCCGCCCCCACCCGAACAGAAGGATTGTAAGGACACAAAGGATGCAAAAGACTCTAAGGAAGGGAAAAAGGATGCCAAGAACAGAAAAGTGGCCACAACTAAAGCGTCCGAGGGTGTAAAAGATGCTGCCAAACCGGCATCCCCTGCTTCTGGAGCAAAGCCCATTTCACCCGCTAAAGATGCAGCAAAAGTTGCTACTCCTAAAACACCCAAGCCAGATGAGTCATCTACCACTGAAGGTACACAAAATGAGGAGAATGGCACTTCCATCATTGCTTGATAAGTATTAAGTTTTTAATGCCTATCCAATTGTATGCATTGAGTTTGTTGTTTCTCTTTATATACTGATCTTACATCAGTTTTTCCCCTAAGCAAGAGTAATAAGAGAAGCTCTGTTTTGAAACTTTTGCAGTGAGCTCTCTTCTAACTTCAGTTTTCTTCCATTTATATACTGTGATTCTTTTTATTTTCAGATAGGCATGTATTGCTCATTTTCATAGTGTTTTATCTTCCTCATTGTATTGGCACTATCATTTATTGGAAGGTAATGTATTTCTGAATTTGAAGTCGCTTTGTATTTTGTTCTGGTGCCCTTCAGTTATACATTATTTGTTTCTTGGGATGAAAATATACTCTATAATCTCAGGAACAAGAAGTGCTGGGAAAGTGTAATGCATAAAAGTGCTTGCACCGATATTTTCTTTGTTCGAGCAGGTGTCGAGTATGTCCCATTTCCTGAACAGAAAGAACTAGTTTGAAATTCAAGCGATTTAGTGCTGCCATATACATATTAACTCCCGGTGAGAGTGAAGAAATGCTACAACATAGAGATAGATGCTATTACGAGTGATAAGCAAATAGTAATGAGCTGATAAATGGGATAAAATGCATGGGCGATGGGACTATATTATCATGTCAATATTACGTATACTTGATATGATAATATGGTGGACATATCATCCCGTCCTAATCATCACATGTGTTCTTTGATTGATTATTATACCTATACTATGTATTTTACCAATTTGTTCCTAATCAAATTCAGTAAATTATTTTATTGGTATTTCCATCATATATTAACGTCCCACTCGAAATAATATAGTGCAATCTACCAATTTTTTCTACTTTAATCATACAATCCACTAATTGACATTTATTTTTCAACTAATTAATATATTTTTGACATGTTCTAAATTAATACATCCAATTCTTATATCAGTATATCAGATAAACAACATTCGGATATCAACAATAACAAGAAAAATCCTCTAACAAATTATTTAGAATATGGAATTCAATCAAGCTAAAAAAAACACCCACACATGTAGGGTGAAAATTCAACAATTTAACCTTTGGCTAATTGATTCTCTTATTTTAAATTAATATTTTCGATTATTACCTAATAGGCTAATACCATTCACTCATTTTCAATTATTTATCTAAAATTTCACTTAATTTAATTAATCGATGTTTAAGGGTTAGTTAGGAACTAAATTTCATAAGCTACATTTTCATAAAGTATCGAACCCACAATCTATATCTTTTAAAATCTTATTATTATTATTATTATTATTATTTTCAAATTTAATTCCAGAAACTTATTTTATCTATACAATCCAATACTTTAATATTAAATAAGGTAACATTTTATATTAGAATTTAGAGTAAAATGCCGAAAATCCTACAACTTTTATGATGTTTTACACTTTGCCCCTAATTTATGCGAACGATCATTAAGCTTCCCAACCTTTGCAAAACGTGCGACTTACCCCTTGGAGACAATTTCTGATGGAATATTCCTTTCTATTGGAATACTAAGGAACACTTTAGTCAATTTATCCAATCTCACAATTAACCCTAAATGTTGGGAGCAAAGTGCAATTTACTAAGAAATTAACTCCTTTTCATTCAATTTTTTTTTTTTAAAGTACAAAATGATAAGTTTTTGAGATTGTTGGATTATTTATGCTATGTTGGGATATTTGAAGTAATTTAACGTCATGAATTTGAATTTTTGGGCACTAATATAACAATTCTGATATCTAAAGTAATAAATTCGGACACTCCTAAAGAATGCAGATAACGGATACAACAATATCTCAATATTATATATATCCTAACTATTAAAATGGATTCTGGATATCTAAATATTTCACCAGTATTCGACGGATGGAAATAAAAATATTCATGATTAATATCTTGTAAAATTTGAATATGGATATACACATCCGAATAATAATTGATACAAATACAGATGTATTGATGTCCACATTCGAATATCCGAATTAACAAACCTAATTTTAGCAATCTAAAAAATTTGTCTTTTTGTCTTTGGGGAAACATTTTTAAATGGAAAATAGTTAAATTTTTCAGTATATTGGACAAATTAGCTTAAATGCCTCTTTCCAATGGAATGAATTATTCAAGGAATATTCCATCAAAAATTGGCTCAAAGGAGCAAGTCGCACATTTTGCGAAGGTTAAAGTGCTTAATGCTCGTTCATAAAAATTGGGGTGTAAAGTGTAAAACACTTTAAAGATTGAGAAGCTATCCGCATTTTGCTTTTGAATTTATAGGGATATTTTGGGGAGTTAGCTATTATAGTTTACGTTGGACAAATGTATCCCACCGCAAAGTTGGACCGTGTCATCCCATGATAAGGAACATGTATCATGGGCTATATACTTTATCATGGACTTATAACATATGAAGTAAGCATGATATTTTGTAGGGTAAATTATTTTTCAAAAGACCCCAAAGGAAACATGGCCTTCTAGTTTATGACTGTTGAAATTTGAATGATTTTACATTTAACTAAGTAATATTTAACATAAATATCCTAATGCAATTTCTTTTTATATTTCTTGAAATCTATAATACTATTATATTTTAGAAGTTATAGTTAGTAACTTGTTAATTACTTTTAATATAATTACAGATTATACCCCTTTTCCTCTCGAAATTGCAAATTTTCCTATAAAAATATTTTGTTTACATATTTCCTCCTTCTGCTATGGTTTCAAAAGAAAAATGCTAATATCGTCTAAAAATTTGATTGACTTTTCTAATTTGGCTTCAACCATCCTCTTGTGACACTTTTCTAAATTTTTCATGAACAAAGATACTCTTGATAATTTAGAAAAGTTCTGAGAATTCTAGGCACTTTTCAATTTCCCATATTATTAAGGACATTTTTGTCCATAAAAATTTTAGAGAAGTGTCAAATATAGTGTTAAAGGGTACATTAGGAAAATCAACCAAAGTTTTAGATGATCAACATATTTCTTCTGAAATCCTAACAGAATGGGAATACATGTAAACAAAATATTTTTAGAAGGGATGTTTTTGTAATTTCCAAAAGAAGGGAGTTATAGTCTTAAGTTATTCTATCTTTTAGGAGCAGCAGTCACTGTAACTAACCCATTACTTTTTATTATTTTAATAATTAATATATAAATAAAAAGTAAATAAATGAATTATATTAAAAGTTATTTTGAATATGCAACGTATAATTTTCAAAGTTTATTTAATAACTATATATTTTATTATTACTATAAATATATACAACTTATATACTTGGAGTTGCAAGTCTTCGAGCCATTGTATTCGGCTCGAGCTTGGCTCGACACCAAACTCAAACTCAATGAACTTAAATCAATGTCGATTAAATTCAAACTCGAACCAAACTTTTGCTTCTCGATTCGAGTTAGCTAGACAAATCTTGAACCCTTTTTAATAATTAAAAAGAGTATAGACACGATACCAAAATCGAGTTGATACCCTAGCTTTTGTTGATGGCAAGGGCACGTGTGCACTAGACTTTTGAATCATCTAGGCTGGATTTCAAGATTTCTTCTTTCCAAAATATGAAGACTTTCTGCATTTTTTTATATAATTATCAAGAGATAGTGGTGAGAATGCGATCCTGGCTGCCAGTACTGTTTGTGGGCCTGCTTTCTTTCTCTATTGTTGGACATTCACATGGAAAATATTAAATTTGTCAAACTATCCAAAGATGTAATGGGCCCATGTCCATGTTTAGTCATGTTCAAAGAATTATTTATTTATTTATTTATTTAAATAATTTTTCCTTTAAAATAAATTTTGGTTGTTGCCAACCGACAGCCACTGAACTGGTTATCCCGCCTTGCATGTGAGGGTTGGAAGTTGAGTGCAGACTTGTTGTATTCATATCTAATCATGTCTAATATTATTGCCCAAAATGCTACAATGCGACTCTTTTCTTTTGTTGTAATTGTTCATATAATTAGTCTTCTTCTTTTTTTGTTGTTGTTCATATAAGTCAAAAGTAAATAAGTAGTATTTGTTGCCAACGAGGCCTTTGTTCGAATGTTAAGTTAGGTGGATGTATCGTGCTTCAAGAGGGTAGATCTAGAATCAATCAAAGAAGAAATGGTTCAATGTATGTCAGGAAATTAAGGTCTCATTATGAAGAATTTTGATCCATAATTAATATGATGATAAATGGTTTATTTTGTTCCTATTTAAAGCACAAATCCTGCTTTTTTTAGGGAGAAATAATATACCATACTAATAACTGCAGTTTTTAGATCATTAATACCGAAATTGACTTTTTCGACACCAATACCATTACTTTTTGTATTATACGATTTTGGTGCGGTTTTACCATATTTATAGTAATTTATCTGAAAATTTTCATTATGCTATATATTTAAGTAATATTGGGATTTAAATTGAAAGGTAGATATATATAAAATAGTATTAAAGTTTTGAAATCCAGTAAAAATATCCAAAAAATAATAAACATACAATATCTAACTAAAAGGATAAAAAAATAGGGAGGAGAACCTTAAGAAAAATAAAAAGAAAAAGAATAAAAAAAGGAAACGAGAAGAGGTGGGAATTTGGATATACAGTAGACACTAGAGACAAAAGTGAAATTGGATTAGAAAATTTGGATTTTTTTTTCTTTTTCTATTTTTGTCTTAAACTCTTCTTTCTCTCTTTAAGATGAGGCTTAAAAACTCAAAAGTATAACTTATGGACTAGGAAAAAATTTATGTAATGAACAAAAAGAAAACTCAAGATGTAGATGTTTTATGATGTGTGTGTGTATCTATAATATATATTTATTTAATCATAGTTCAGCACCTTTTTTTAAGTATCATATTTTTAACACTTATACCATACAGAAATATTCGGTATGCTTTTTATAAATGCTAAAACCTTTATTTTTTCAGACAAAACTTGCACTTTTGTACAATTTTACCATGGTACAATACAGTATGATTCAGTTTGAAGAAGCATGAACACTCCAAATCCAATTAGTAAAATATAGGGTAATAATTGCATATATTTTCAGAATAGAATGTTATGAACGGTTAAACAAGCTAGATTCGATAGGCATAGCTTTTACTCAACAACAATATATACTCCTTAAAACCTCGTCAGTTAATTTTTCTTATTAGCCATTAATACATTAAAACCCTCTAAAATGTCATCAATTTTAATAACAACACATTATCCAAAATACCCATTTGATATCTTTTAAGTTAATAATAATATAATCTACAATTATATTCCGATTTATAATTATATCCAAATCACAAAAGTGAAAAACCTTCCCCATCATTCGTCCACTTCAAAAATTTAATTCCTATGCTAAAAGCAAAGGAGCACAAACTTTCACCACCATCTTCGTTCACGCACTTAAATAAAAAAGAAAAATAAAGTATGATTTGTTATGCAATTAAATTTATTATTTATTAATAAGAATATGACGAATATTCATTTCAAAATTGTCTAAGGGGATCTTGGCAGTAAATGCAATCGAGTAAAGTTCAATAAGCTGCACAGTTATGGCCAAATAGGCCAGATAATTATAATTTTGTCTTCGAGGACAAGGAAACATAAAGGGGAAAACATGATCAACTATATTTAATCGTAATTATGAGTTTAATTGTAATTATGAGTTTAATATTTAAATAATCTCTTCTTCTGGTGGCCCACAATTATCACAGGGCATTGTAACGTCTAACTACCTTAAGGTGCACGAATTGAGATTTTGGCATGCCGAGACTTGTGGATTGAATTATTATACTACATATGCACTTTGCAACCAACCAAGTTGAAAAGTTCGTTTCAATTTTTTTTTAAAGGTTCTCTATATTTTGGACTAGACATATAACATAATTAATGTTTAATTTTATGAAGGTTACTGTATAATTATGCATAGCATGCCTGAAAATTTGCACTAATAAATACAATTGTTGACAAAGTTTCATGATAAAAATGTTTAATAAATTTGAGCATTAGGGTTGAGCCTTATTCTATTAAATTTCATGAGTTATTAAGATGAACAGATTAGTACATTCAACCTAATAGTGCAAAGACTCCTCTGAGATATATTTGTAATTTGAATGATTGCTAATCAAATAATTGTGATCGAATTTGTAGACTAAAGCCTAATGTGAAAAACATGACATTTTTGGGGGAACTTGGCGGCGGCAACATCTCTTTCTAGTACGATTACTGATTTAGACAATGAATTGAACGAATGGAATCATGACTTTTGGACCAATGACACTTAGGGCTTGTCCAAATTTGCAGCTATTTTGCCACCACATTTGGCCAACGTGGTGAACCAAACATTGATTGCTTAAGCTCCTATAGACACGCCAATCTAGAACCCTCTCATATGCTAATTGTGATATCACACACTGAAATATTGATGAAATAGTCCCTAATACATAAGTTATAGCCAAAGAATTTATGTTCAACTATTGGATATTCCTTTTGACTGAGTTGTTTAAAACTTAATTTCAAGTTATACATAATAGATTCTCAGGCAAGGCTCCTGTCGCCGGCCTAGAACCCTCTCATATGCTAACAGTTTACCACCAAGTCTCCTTGGAAACACTATAGTGGCACTAACGGCCATCGCAGTCTTTTGGCATATTTGGTGGTGGATTGTGATTCTATCAATGTCCATTTTTATCTGCCGTCAACTCCACAAATGACTTCCTCTTGATAATAGGTTACAATGGAAAGGTATGAATCTTGCATGGTGCTGTTTCACGGGGAAGACATTCTCCCATCTCATCCTTCATTATCCAACGGCACAAAAGGTTTAGAACTTTCTCAAACCACTTTGGCTTATCAATCCCT
>JACFYI010003748.1:10035-25870 GCA_014898755.1 Handroanthus guayacan
TTTATCTAAAATATAAAGTTTCATTGCACTAATCATGTTCTCTTAACATAAAAACTTAGAAAAAAAATTTATTTATTAAACTTTTGAAAGATTAAAATTTATTTGGTTTGAAAATTTTCTACTTGATAATATTTAGAAACTCTCTTCCCAGTAACAACTCGGTCTACGGGCGGATGCTCTAGATCGGGGCGTTACAATAATTGAACAAAAACTTACAGTATGAGGTCTCCTATCTATCCGGGTTTGTGTTTATTGAGTCGTTATTAATTGAATTTGATTTGTTGAGTGTTGGATATATGTTAACCGTGGTTGCATTTTTGGATTTACATGACCTTTATGTGAAGATTTTTGGGTGTACAGTGAATTAGCCCATTGTTTAGTATTTTGGTGTTTTTTTTTTTCTTTTTTTTTCCTCCTTTTTGTATGTGATTTCGTGTGTGTATTTATTTGTAACTCGGAAAATCAAGCTCTTCCACCACGGGATACAACACACATTATGGTAACATATTTGCGTTAGGTTCTTTCCTCTGGCCAGCTTATTTCGTTTGTAGAAGTTGTTAGCATTATTTTGATTTTATTTCAAGATTTGCACTTTAAGTTAGCCAATATTTGTTTCTTTTATCTTTATTCTTGGTGAAAGAGAAAATGTTGGTTTCCTCTTCTTGGGTTTTTTTTTTTCCTCTCCCTCTTTAGTTCTATATTAACAAACAGTTGAATACGCTCTCATTTTGGATGTTACGGGTGAGCCTGGAGAAATTTGCATAAATTTTTTAAATTTTGTTTCAATTTTTTTGCTCATTTACTTTTTAATTATTTCTGAACAATGTCACGAATTTAAGTTTTTATTGATTATAATTGATACATCTTAGATTTAATTTTTATTAAGTTTTAATCAGATAAATTGCTATTTTATTATCAATTCGTTAATAATTAATGATAAATTTTGTTTGGAAATCACCTCTCAATTCAAGACCCATTAAATGTAGCTTCATAATCATAATATATTGCAAAAAATATCCCGTCATATTAATAAAATCATCCTATTTAGTATAAGGGTATTTATGTAAAATTATAACAAATATCACATAATCCTTCCTATCAAACATTGAACTACATGCTACAAGATTTTGGAATTTACACAATGAATCTTCCCTATCAAATAAGACACCGACATTTAAATCTCACCTAATCTCTAAAGCTCTAAATTGTGGTATTTGACACAAATACTCTATCAAACACCACCAAAAGAGATTAGTTTCATTCCTCCAAATATTTATAATTTATAATACATTCCTATAAAGGAAATACTACACTTTCCGAATATGAAAAATATTTTTATGATAACAATGTACAATAATTTTACAATTTAAAAACAAGGCATAAAAATATACCAACGGGCACGAGACCACGCATCGCGT
Source organism: Handroanthus guayacan (assembly GCA_014898755.1). Classification (NCBI taxonomy): domain Eukaryota; kingdom Viridiplantae; phylum Streptophyta; class Magnoliopsida; order Lamiales; family Bignoniaceae; genus Handroanthus; species Handroanthus guayacan. The sequence goes on from JACFYI010003748.1 coordinate 11,454, forward strand.
GGTCAGGCCCTAACTAGTATATATATATATATATGTTTGTATGTATGTATTTTAGAGGACTAATGTTTTTCCTCCGTAGCATACATACCATGCAAGTTGTATTACTAAAATTTCAATACAAAAATTAATATGATTTTTTGATAGTCGCGTTGATATATTTTAAAAATTGTTACCAATTTCATATGTGTATATGTATGTATATATACATACATACATTATTGCTTATGTATAATAACAAAATACTTATATATATGAGAGAGTATTTTTGGAGTCGATTGTGTTCTAAATTTTTTCATAATGTCCATTGCATAATGTCCACATCTTATTGGGGTCTATATCTCATATTCGTGCAAGTGCATCGTGGACTCTTTAGGTAATGAGACCATTTTCCATATCTTTTTTCAATTAATAGAAGAGAGTGAATTATATGTAAAATTTGTTTGTCCAAGCTTGCCATGATGGAAGCTAAAATTGTGAATAAAATGAAAAATCAATGCCTATTATTTTGGCTTTAATATATGGGTGCAGTTCCTGTATATATGAATTGAAGGTGTACATTTCTGATGCTAAGTGCTTCCAGTGTGGACTAATGACACCTTTGAAGTAGTTTACTTTCAGGGATACTGGGAGCAGGAGTTGCCCGGGTTATTATGGTTGCCGGTCTTAATTTGCTACACTGTCTATGAGTAAGAGGAGTACTAACAAGTGAGTAAACTGAATTTTTGTGTCTCAGTTATTAAGATATGTTTGCTTAGTGAATATCTAGGGCCTGCATGTAGCTAGTGGAATGTTTTGAAGCTATTGCCATTGATTTAAATAATGTCTATACCCATTTTCGTGTTGTTATCTAACCATCCTACATCTCTGGAAACATTCCCTTTCCATTCACAATTTAGTTTGCCATTTACAATTTTTTAGCGCACGGACTGTTCTACATAGGAGTTAAAGAACAAATGGAGCCCTTGACAGCACAACAAGAAAAGTCATTGTCCTCCGATAACGTGAACCAAATTGAAAAGGAGAAAATGGAGAGAAAGTTAGGATGCTGGAGAGTGCTACCAAAGAAAGCAAGACAGGTACAAATGAAGATCCTTCTCTATATAAGGAAAATAATGAAGCGATTGAAAATAGAACTAGTGATGATAATGTTGTGAGGCATTCATTTGAGGATAGTGACGGCTCTATTCTGGAAGTTGTTCAAGGTGAATCAGTTAGTACGGACAAATTAGCTAGTACGGATGGTTTAGTTTCTCTTGAGGACACTGATAAACCATTTATGTGTGATATCACTGGTGGTTAGGCATTCATAAATAGCAATGCCAACATAGCTTCTGAAAACCATAGTGAACCAGCAGCAAAGAAACTTCCTGATATCGAAGTCTTTGAACCATTTGCAGTTGATGCTAATTCAAAAATTTAGTTGCTGACCATCCAAATGAGGCCTCTAGCTTGAATGAGTGGGAAAATTCTAACTCACCACTAAACCCTTCTTTCGTTGAGCCTTCAGTTTCAAATGTCTTAGTCAAGTCAGAGTCCGTTGGAGTTATTGAATCAAACACTATCTAGGAAAAGCTTGTGGAATCTAGAAGTGTGCTTTTGACAAGTAATGTTGAGCAAAGCAAAGAGCTTTTAACGATGGATGCTGGCCCCAGCAATGATGAGGTTGATAAATCCCCATTAGGGGAAATTTTAAATGAAAATTATATGTCAGATGCGTCTTCATCTCAGATGAATTTGATAAACTTTTGCCCAAGTACCCAAACTTCTTGAAGGTAATTTTTGTTTTTTTAAATTTGATTCTTATTATTTGGCTATGCGACCAGGGTCTTGTTGATTCAAACACCTCACCACTTAATCGATCAATAGAAAATGATAAAGAAGAAACTCATTTGCAAGCCCTTGATATGGTTCACAAACTTCTTAAAAAGAACACTGATGAATCTAACGATAAAGACAGGAAATGTATGGCACACAGAAAGCAATGGGTATATCAGTTTTAGAAGAACTTTTGTCTCGAGTTACAACTTGAACAAAATGAACTATGCATGTAACGACTCGGACCTAGTACATCTGTCCCTAGGCTAGAATCGCGATCTATGGGAAGCGGTTCTAAAAAAGTTCTCAAATGACGATGCAGTAGAATCATTATTCAATCCTTGTTCAAATACATACTCATTACAAACCTTAAAATTCCAACATTCCATAAGGTATTGAACTTTACAACTATAATGTCCTAATACCTCATAAGTTCATAGGTACATAAAGATACTATTAACTATGAAAAATTCCAATTTCTTGTCCAAATATTTTCAAAACTCAGGGAGTCTCTAATTTAAACTTCAGAGTGTAGGACATCAACAACCGCATGTACTCACAATGTTTCTTTACAATTCCAAATGATTGTTCCTCCTTGATTACAAAGCTATGTCTATTAAACATATACAAAAGCTCATTCAAGGAAAATGAAAGCCTTAGATCTCCAAGCCGGGCAAAATTCCAGGAATGATTAACTTACACATGTTAAAATTTATAAAATAAGTTAGAATGACTTAGTAAAGAGTTATGGCTAGGAACAGAATAGTAAGGTGGTTGAACACATAGATCAAGAGTAGATTTGAACAAAAATCTCTAGAGTCTAATAATTGAGAGTTAGATCACTCAGTAAGTTCAGATAATTCAACAATTGAGCACACAACGAACACTGAGCCCATGAACTTCAATAAAACGAGAGATGAATCATAAAACGAATTTAGAAGTCCGATAGATAAGAACATATTCAAACAAATCGAAACAACAAATCCAATATAGAGGGAAAATGAGGGTAATAAACGAGTTAAATATAGAATACAATTGTGATAGTTCCAATAACCAAACATAAATGATTAATAATCAAACAAAAACGGATTACTCATGAAAAAGTTTAAATCAAACACACAATTGCATGGCATAAGCTAAACTTTTATTTGGTGGATTTGTCATCCTTATCACTCCCACAATAAACAATATATCAATATGATAATATAACACCTTATTCTTCCCAAGTTCTCACCCTCGAGTGGCCACTCAGAGGGGGGCAATCCATTTAAGCGTATAAGTAGACATGGTTGACTTCGTGTCTAGGATTAGTTCTTTAAAAAGCCTACCTCTAGAACAATTGTGGAATTGTCCAACAATAGAAAAATTCTACAGGAGACTGGTTGATGGTCCGACATTGCCCTCATGTTTCCACCGGTGGTTCCCAGGCCCAGCCCACAAAAAGACATGTAACAACCTGAAAAATTCCCCTAATCCTATTTAAATTATTTCTTTTTCAATCCAAAATTTTTTCGATTATTCGGAATAATTTTCTTGGTGAAGAATTTTCATTTTTAAAATTTTTCTTTCAACCCAAATTTATTAAAAACAGCATAATAATTCCGAAAAATTTCATTTTGGCAAAAAAATTTTCATAAATGTATTTTCCAACCCTTAGTTTGAAAAACTTAAGCCCTAATGCCGTTTTAACGAATTTCAATTGCTATTGTTCGAAAATTTTTAAACAACAAAAATATTACGATTTAACAATAAAAAATTATATTTCTATTAAATTCGGCCCAAAATATTATTTCAAACCCAATTAAATAAGTATTTGGCCCAAGAATCAGGCCCAAATCTTTAAACCGAATTTTTAAAGCCCAAATCCCATTTTAATTAAATGAAAAAAAAGTGAGAGAAAACAAAAACATACACACACACACACATTTCGGCGCCCGCGCGCACACACACACACACAAATGAAAGACAAAAGAAAAATCAACCAAGAGATAATCATCCATCTAATTCACTGTGTTGCAAATCAAAAACTATCCCAACATTATCCTAGTCATCCCAACCAAATCATTTCTATTTTTTAAAAATTTATAACCATACCATTTTTTTCTCCCAATTAGTAGGGTTTTTTTTTCTTGGGAGCATAATAGAACAATTTTTCCTCTTCATTTCCTTCACTTGGCTGAGAGCTTCAAGGAGAAAAAAGAAAAATTTTTCTCGCCATTTTCTTGCCCATTTTCATCCATCTTTTCTTAGAAAACAAAGCATAGGGGGAAGAAATAAAGGTGTTACTTGGTAAGTTTTCAAGTTTAGTTAAATTTATGCTTAGGGTTTATGAATTAGGATATTGAAAGCATGGTAACAATTTATCTTGGTTATTATAGAAATCACTTGAAGGATTAAAGTTAAATAACCAACATCTTGAGATTTCTCTAGAGGTAAGGATCATGGCTATGTCATTTTCCATATTGTTCTCTTGAAATCAAGATCTTATTGATGATATGATTATGCTTCTAGGCTTACTGCTTTTGCTCACAAAGTTATTTGATGTAACGCCCCGGATTTCAGGGGCATTTCGCCCCGAGATCCGAAGTGCTACTTGCGAACGGATAATCGTTCCAAAACCATCATAAACTTAATGCAGCATAAACATTCAAGCAAAATTCATAAAATTCATCAAACGATCCAAAATAATTCCCAAAATGTACAGTTACATATCAATCTGTCCAAAAATTACATAGAGCAATCTAACTTATCAATACAATCCCATATTCTATATATTTCATAATTCCAAACCATGATTTCGATCCAAATACAAATCTAAGTCCAGAAGTTCCAAGACGATAGGTCAACCAAAATACAATAGGGTTTACAATCCCAACCAAGTTATACAATCTATTGAGCTCCAATCAATCATTCAATCGTTTACGGTCCAAAGCTCAAGAACCTACATGTTAAATAGGGTCATGAGTCCACTGACCCAGTAAAACTTATAACATGCAGAAGAGAGTAAGAGTTCCAAAGAACATGAGCATATCGAAATCAATACAAGAATGTGATACGGATAACAATCGGAACGTTCAAGACAATCAATATATAAATATATTATCACATTCAAGTCCATAGGCTGAAACAATCTTTTGGTAGGTCTATCACCCTTATATCTTTAATATATACTTTTCGCCTTGTCCCTCCAACTCCCAAAGGAGCATCATTCAATTAAGAAGCACAGCCGACATACGTGCTTAGGGTAGTGCTTCGGAATTCTACCTCCAGAATTCGTCCGAACTACCCAACAATCAAGGGCTCGTGGGTCCTAGTCGACAGTTCGATACTGCCCGAGTTCGGTCCCCAAGAAATCCCGACATGTGCCCCAATCAATCAATCATATGGCTTTAGAACAAAATGGACAATATAAAAATTAATCAATGAGCCGGCAAGGCATAACGTTCTAAGGCCATCAATAACAATAGCATTTCAATAGGCCAAGACATGTTCGATCAATCAATCGATTCGGAAATTCGACAATAGACTAGGGGGTTTTCATTTCAAAAATCGTATTACGTTAGAAAAATTGGGTATGACTTAACGTGATATGAAATAAGGTAGAAAACGAGTCTAAAACATCAAAAGAAGTCAAATATTAAGGTTTGGTTTACTGTCGTGGGCGCGTCCGCGCTCAAAATGGGCGCGCTCGCGTCGAAAGATGAAACTCCCATGTTTTGGCACTATCGTGGGCGCGTCCACGCTCAAAAATGGGCGCGGTCACGCCGAACGACAAAATTTTTCTGTGTTGGGCGCGACCGCGATACTATTCACGCGCGGTCGCGTCGTGAACAGTACCATGCACAGTAATTTTTTTTTTATATTTTCTGGGGAAACGTTAGATTTTTCCCTACACTTTTTGTAAAAGAAGTTTTATTAAAATCCAAGCCTAGCTATTTTTAAAAAATCCAAGAATGTAAAAAAAAATCAAATTTTCAAATGCTTTTGTTACTTCTTCTTTTTTTCTTTTCGTTTCAAATCTATTGATTTAGTTCCGAATACACATTTTTGAGATGTTCTTAGGTGTAATATCATTTAAAAATAGTGATTTTAAGTTTTGGTTTTGAGAATTTTTCAAAAGATCGTTTTAACATCGAAATATACGGTTTTGTCCATATCACCTGTTTTCAATCATTCTTAGTTCATTACCCCTCTTAGTCCACGGTCCATCACTCAAAACTCAATCCCACGCATCGGTACAAAGGTTGAGGATGAATAATTTAGCATGGGATTTACATATTCAAGAGTTGAGCATAGATTTTTGCAAGTATAACAAGACAATAATTAAGATTCTCATGCTCAACAAGTCAATGGTATCAAATACTCAAAGCATGCTTGATCAACAAATGGAAACGCGGAAATACATGCTCATGGAGAAGGGAAGATGCTATAAATCTTACCTCTTATCGCTTACATCCGAAAATATGGTTGAACCAAGTCTAGAATCGACACCTATAACCACATATATACATTTATGTCAAGCTCTATGAATCATAACACAAACCATTCTTAAATCTCAAAACTAAAGCCTACTTACCAAGTTTTGGATGAGAGTTCACACTCCTAAAATCCCCTTAGTATGACCGGTTTAAGCTAGATAGAGAAGTGCAAGTGTTCAAGTGCTAGAAGATGTAAAAGGGTTGGAAGTTTTCTGTAGCAGATTTGAAGTCCATTTGGTGTCTATTTATAGATAGATGTTGGGCAAAAATTGAGAGAATCCAAAAGCCAAAGCCCTTCTAGGCAATATCCAACAATTAGGGACTAGCTAGGTAGCTCCATTGACAAGGTAGGATGGATGGATGGACTTCCATCCATCAAATGTTGCTGCTGCCGGCTGCTATCTTTGATCTGCAGATTTCCCCTCTTTTCTATTTTATTTTGAGTTCAATTTGGTGTCAATTTAGTCAACAAAGGTGGCTATGGGTTGGGCTAGGTTTGGGCTTGTATTGGGCTCGTTTTGGGGTCAAAATATGACATGAAATTGAAACGTGTTTGCTTGAAATTATTTCGAATGCACAATACGTGCTTTGGTTTTAAAACGACATTTGATTTTGAAATCAAATAAATTTCCAATAAATCGACGATTCAAAATATTTTATTTTGGGAATTCTCGGGGCTCGTTTGGATTAAAATAGAGCACAAAAATGAAACTTAAATGTACAAATATCCTTTGAATGCACGAAACGTATTTTGAAATCAAAATGATGTTCGTAATTTTTGAAAAATCGATGATTCAAGATTTTATTTTTAAGGGAATTTTTGGGGTGTCACATTTGATTTAATCCTTGAGCAAGCTTATTTGATATTTGATTTGCTCACTTAGATGCTTGATTGAATAATCATGATGATGATGATTGATGAGTGAGCTCTTTGTTATGGGAGATCATGAGTAAGGACCTAGTGGCATCATCAAATTTGAGTTTGACAACTTGATCATTTCATAAATTAAGTTGTAAGTTGAACTAAACTTATAATACTCTCGAGTAGTCACTGTCCCTGCATCACCTCTCACTTTCAAAATTTAAAAACCTAACTTCCCCTAGTCAAAATGACTCATATGATATACCATTGAAAACCTCATCGAATGTAAATACTTTTACGATAAAAAATCACCCAAAATTAAGGAGAAAACTGAACAAAAAAATCCCTTAAAACACAACCTGCCACCACTATCAGAAGCAAGGGAAGTCCTTTGTCATACCTTCCACTTTTCGAGTTTGGAAACCGGACTTTCTTTCATCAAGCTAACCTATAAAATACACCGTTGGAAACCCTAACGAGTGTAGATAGTGTTAGAAACATGACTGAAAAGATCTTTAGAACCCAACTTGTCAACCTGCCAGGAAATAGGGGCAATAGCTAGGGTGAACTTAAAATTTTTTTAAATGAAAATCCGACCATTAGATCGTTGATAGGAAACCATCTTTAGAAACTTCTTGAGTCTAGATTTTTCCATAACTAAATTACACCATTAAACTCATTGGGATGTATTTTTAAGATAGCTGAGAAATTAACTGCCTCTAGGAAAGTATAGAGTTTAAGAAAATTTGGCATCTCTTTCCTTAATTTAACTTCTCCAAAACCAAAACCCATCTTTTGCAACCATTTTGATGATCCAAATGAAAATCTTATATCCACAATTTGAATTAAAAAATTTACACCCAAATATCCGATTCATAACCATATTATGATGTTTGAAATCCCTTGAGTTTATATTTTTCCCAACCTAATTGCATGAATGTTGGGCCCTGAGAACCTTAGGGGGATTGGTTGGATGTTTACGGAGCGTTAACCTAATGCCTGGGACTTCTCTAATGTTTGGGGTAGCTCGGAGGGAGCAGGGAGATAGGCTTCCGAACAGCTATGCTCAGCATGCGATCGATTGTGCCTAATGTATGTATGGCTTTCCTCAAGTTGCCACTCGAGGGGGCAAATGGAGGGATAAGGAATTATTTTATATTTTGATAATATAAGAGTGTCAGATCTACTAAAAGCTAGTCCAGCGTATTTAAATTTGGCATTCATGTTCAATTTCAAATTTTGATATTATGACATGTTGATTGTGAAAAACTTCTATTGCCATAATTTTAAAAAAAATTTCTTGCCAATCCATTGTACTCAAAATTACTTTATTTGCTTGTTCCCTAGTTTGTTCTTATCTATCATGGTTATGATTTTTACTGGATCAGTGCACTCATATCTTATATTTTATATCATATAGGAAAATATTGAGCTTTGATGTTTTTCGTTGACGTGGACTTGAGAGAATTTTTTTTTTTTTTTGTTTTGTAATTTCATGAGAAACTTGAACAATTAGTTGAAGTATGTTGGTTTTGTAGTTTCATGAGAAACTTGAACAATTAGTTGAAGTATGTAATAGGTTGGTTTGTATTGTAGTTAGTTGGATCTTGACATTTTTGTAAATTATGGATTTTATAAGTTGTTGGGTAGTATGTTCTGTGTACTGGATGATGTATAAATGTAAGTTTAAGTTAAGTTTTCATTATATTAAATAATTGTGTTCATGTTAATTTTAATATTTAGTTTAGTTACCCTTATATGTAAGTAATGTCCCGAAAACTAGGGCAGCATTGCACTAGGATCCCAGGGTATTACAGGTGGTGTCAAACCCCAGGATAGGAAACCCCTTGGAGTATAGAATTATATTATCTTGCCTTTCTATTTTATTTGATTAATTTGTTTATTCTTAAGTTTAACATTAACTTTGCTTATTCTTGGCTATGCCAAGGAATGGATAAAGGAAAAGAGAAGATCGTGGAAGTTTGAGATTCAGAATTCTTCTCTGATTCCAGTGACGATGGTATTGATTGGAAAGAGGAATTTGAAGAGCAGAGTCGAGAGATAGAATATTGGGAAGATACATTCATAGACATATATTTATACATATATATCTTAAATCTGGAATATGTCAACTGGTCAAGAAGAGAAATGGAGAATATGGCGACCAGACACCAAGTACAGTGCCAAAATTTGAGGAACATGGCGGCTAACAACCAAAGGCACTTTCAGCAGACCCTTGGGGGACTTGTTTCACAACTTGACAACACTTCCAATTAGTTATCTAATGTGATGTACGGCACAAAATAGGTGGCACAGGATTATATCCTTGGAAAGACCATACCTATATTCGAGTATACGATGCCGATACAAACGTCCTCGATGACGGGAGGATCAATGCCTGCAGTCGGAGCTACGAATGCAGGAGAGACATTGGAGGACGTGACCCGGTCTTACATTCTGGACATGACAAATGTAAAAAATGACGTTGGGACTTCAAGTAGGCCACCAAAGAAATAGATGATAGGCCACGAATACAAGCGGATCATACATATGCGGGGTACATCTCGAAAGCCCCCTACTCCACTCCAAGTTACTAACGAGGAATTTGATTGGGCCCAGATGCTGTTCGAAGTCAAGGATGAGGATATGGTAAATGTGGACATTCGGGATGTAGAGGTGGATGAGGCGAGTCTGAGAGGAAATGGGGAAATAATATAAATGCTATTGGCAGTGATGTAGTGGATGGTAACAATGTTGACGATGGTGTGGCAGCCAGAGGTGAAGGCAATAATAATGATGGCAATGATGGAGGTGAGAAGAGTGAGCCTGAGGAGGATCCTAGCTATGAGCCGATTAGTTGAAAGATGGGAATGAAGATAGCAAGACTGGAATGTTGTAAATAACTAGTATATATATGAAAGTGTAAATATCGATATGTAAGTTGAAATTTTTGGCTATGTAAGTACTAGAAGTGGGCAACACTAGTTAGATAGCTAATGCTTGTATAGACTCTTGCAAGTTAGGCACTAAAGTGGTTACCTCTCCATCTTAATTTTGATAATCTTGAAGATGGTTACTAACCATTGTTGTATTTGGCAAACTCAAATGAATGAAATGAAGTTTAATATTTTTGCTAGAATGAAAATTCTGAATGTTATTTCATATGCATGTGTTATCATTTAAGTTCCTCTAATATGACTAGTAAACTCTCCACATTAACAAAAACCTTTAATACGAATTTCAGAACAATGGCATCAAATGGAAATACCTCTACAAATGAACACCCACGAAAGCAGGAAAGACCAAGAAGAGTATTGTTTGAGGAAACTCGCGAACCTGAGACCCCCAAGAACATTGAGAACATGATACCTGGACGTGCACCTCGTAATCCAGATCCACCTGTTCAGAATGAACCCCTTCAAGTACCTGCAACAGCACAACTCCTTACTTTGCTGTGGCAAGTTTTAACTCAAGGACAATAGCAAGGAAATCTAGGTTGTGGACAGGAGGATGATTCGAAAGATAAACAGCTAACTAGGTTCTTGAGATTCAACCCACCCAGGTTCAAGGGTGAAGCTGACAATCAGAAAGCCAAATTTTGGCTTACAGAGGTTAAGAAGATTTTTCAGATATTAGACTACATTGATCTACAAAAGCTGAAATATGCAACATTCTTGTTTGAAGAAGCTATGTTTCAATGGTAGAGGGTAGTGGAACATAGGTGGAAAAGGAAAGAAATAGAGGGCACATAGGAAGAATTTAAGGGAGAATTTTTGAGAAAGTACATCCCTCAATCGGTTGGATAGGAGAGAAAGAGAGTTTATGAGTTTAATTCAGAAAACTCTGTCTATAGCAAAATACAAAGTTGAATATAATCGACTTATCCAGTATGCCCCACATGTCCTCACCAACAAAGGGAGAAGGAAGAAAAGGTTTGTGGAAGGATTAAGGCTTAATTTGAGACGATCCCTGGCTATTGATCGCCCTTCGACCGATAAGGAAGCTGTGAAAATGGCATTAGATTTGGAAGGGAAGTTCTAGGAACTCCCAAAAATAGAAGAAAGGAGGAAAGAAAAAGGGTCAACCAAACCTAAGCAAAATAAAGGAAAGAAAAATTTTATGTAAAAAAGGCTTTAGCCTGGGACTTCAACTCCAGTATCGGGCAAAGAAAAAGCTCTAGCGGCTACTAAAAAAGTGAAATGTGATTTTCGTAGAGGCACTTTACATACCGAGAAATAGTGTTGGAGGAAATAAGAGAAGTACTTGATTTGTGGTAGCTCAGATCATACAATCCAAGATTGCCCACAGAGCCACAACAAACCAGGCAGTGGGATGAAGAACCAATCACAGCAGGGTTCCGTCAGACGTCCCCAAATGAAAACTTGAGCTTATGTCCTGACTGGAGAACAAGCAGTGGACCCAACCCAGTTGGTCGAAGGTAAAGTTTTAATTCAACAGTTTATCCGTAAAGGTCTATTTGATCCTGGTGCAACACATTCGTTTATTTCAATTGATTGTGCAAAAGGATTGGGTCTGACCCTAGAAAATATGAAAATAGCCTATGAAGTCCATACGTCGGTAGGAGGGTATTATGAAGCTTGTATTAGATACCCTCACTATCCTGTAATTATAAATAACCAGGAGTTTATGGCGGATCTTATCGAATTGCCAATCCAGGACTATGATCTTATTCTGAGAATGAATTGGCTATACCAGCATCAAGCTGTGGTTGACTATTTTGCTAAAACAGTCTAGCTAGGTACCGGAGTAGGTATTTGAATTGACAGTATTCACCAAAACGGTGGTATGACTAGTATCTCTATAGTAAGGGTCAAAAGAATTATCAAGAAAGAAGTACAGTCATTTCTGGCCTACCTAATAATAAATCTCAAGATAAATTTGTGGAAGTATTTTATGAGGAATTGAACTCATTATCCCGAATAGGGAGATCGAGTTCGTAATTGAAACTGTCCCTAAGATAATGCCATTCTAAAAAATTTCTTATAGAATGACACTAGCAGAGTTAAAAGAGCTGAAAGAACAATTACAAGAACTGCTGGATAAGGGTCTTATTCAACCAAGCTCTTCTCCCTAGGGAGCTCTGGTCCTGTTTGTAAAGAAAAAGAATGGAACCTTAAGAATGCATATTGACTGCCGGGAGTTGAACAAGGTGACCATCAAAAACAAATACCCTCTATCATATATTGATAAACTATTTATCATCTTCAAGGATCTGCAGTATACTCAAAATTAGATTTACATTAAAGGTAGTACCAGCTGAAGATACGAGAAGTAGGTATCTCCAAAACTGCATTTAATTCACATTATGGACACTTTGAGTTTGTAGTAATGCGATTTGGACTAGCAAATGCTCCAGTAGCATTCATGGATTTGATGAATATTCTGCTCTATAGTAATTTTTATCGACGATATTCTGCTCTGTTCCAAATCAAAAAAAGAGCATGAGGAACATTTATGAATTATTCTCCATACTCTTAAAGAAAAGAAATTGTATGTCAAATTCAGCAAGTGTGAATTTTGGCTAAAGAGAGTAACTTTTTGGGTCATATAATATCTCGGGATGGACTTGGAGTTGATCCAGAAAAGGTCAAAGCAGTTCTCAACTGGAAGAGACCAGAAATAGTCATAGAGGGGAGAAGCTTTCTGGGACTAGTGGTGTGACACCCAAGGATTTCCTTAACGTAGAAATTTTAAAATTCGCCAATCTTGAGAATTCAAAACGAATTCAAGAAAACAAGCAATGTTTTAATTTCAAATCACGTATCACGTGTCCAAACATACTCTCTCGATTGGGCCTCAACATTAACCAAAAATTTCAACCCAATTAGACCTAATTTGATTCAAATGGAAGCCCAACCATTTCCCAACTTTTAGCACATGTGTGTATATATATATACACACATCAAATAAGTCAAAATTTATATATATATTAGATATTTATGCCTCAAAATCTGAAAATTGGTGATTAAGCATGCTAAGTCATGCCTTTTGGAAGAAAAAAACAAGATTTGTGGAAAATAACCCCACTTTAATTATAACAAAGTAGTGACTAAGCACACTTTTCACTCAATAAAGGGGATTGGGGTCTTGAAACTCCTCCACACTCTTCCAAAATCTGAAAATTAATCACAACACTCCCTCACCCTCTCCCTCAACTCTCGGTTCTCTCTCTCCCTTAACACACGTCTCTACACTTGTGAACATAAGGTTGAAGCAAACTAAGAAAAACCTAGGGGGTTACCACTCTACCACTTGGTGTTGATACGGAAGTGAAACCGGAACTTGGAACTCAAGTTCATTTAATCAATTTTAGGACTAAGGTAAGATTTATGGCTCTTCGTCTCCATTCTTGAGCATATGTTCCTTCCATGATCCATGTGTTATCTTATTATAAACTCTTCAACATGCTATTCATGGTTATATACTTGTTGGCTATGAGCTCTTCTTTGAATATGGAATGATGATTTTGTTGAGTATATTGAGCTTATGATACAAATGGAGATGTTCTCCTTGTTACATATGTGAAAACCCTTGACTTGAGCATCTTATGCACTCAACGATTCCTTGACAATGTAACCTGAACTCTGGAGTATTTTTGGACCAAGGATCATGGACTAGGAGATGGATTTAGACCCTAAAAACCGGACAAAAAATGGAAATACGAACTAAAGGGCATTTTTCTACTTGATTTTTATTAACGAAAAATCTTTTACCAAAATTATAAAACGACATTTTGTAAATGTTTATGGATGTAAAACAATCCCAAAAAAGTGATTTCGAGCCAAAAATTCAAAGAAAATCAAGAGACAAGAAATCAGAGTTCAAAACCGAAAGTCGGCGCTCAAGCGCACAAATGGGTGCTTAAGCGCAGAAATTACTGTTCACCAGCGTCCCAGCGCCCACTTTCGGCTCAAAAAATCTTGTTTTGGGTGTTTCAGCGCCCGTTTCAGTGCCCAAGTGCCCAGTTTCGGTTCCAACATAAGTTTTTATGTTTTCAAACCCTATTTTATGTCTTGTAAAGCCCATATCCAATCTTCTTAACATAATATGAGTTTCAAAACGAAGAATCCTCTAGTCCATAGTCCAATACTCGTTTGTTTGAACTGAATGATTGACTAAGCTTCCGAATTGATCATTTAATTGTCATTAGTCAATCAAACATGCCAATAGCTTCATGATTTTGGTACACTTGTTTTGGTTGAACTGAGTCCGTATCCGATCTTTGCGACATATAATTATGT